>WBMY01001045.1:342029-355643 GCA_013397315.1 Donacobius atricapilla | reverse complement strand
CCAGCCTCGGCACGGCCGCCCCCCAGCCCGACTTCCTGGGCCGGCGGGGCCCTGGGCCCAGGCCCCTTGGCCCGGCCCAGCCGCCCTGGCCTGGCCGCCATGTTACCTTGGCCAGATCCGACGAAAAAAGGAGCGAAATCTGCCAAGATTCCTGTATTTAAGCGGTGTGTCCCCAGGGGTGTACACTTTTTACCTGATTGGCCAACTTGGCTGTCAGTTCCGAAACAGATCACCGATTGGTTTTTCTACCATTCATGCCAAACCAATACATAAGGTTAGAAGTATTTAAAGAGCAATCAGTGCAGAACTCTATACAGGAATAAATTATTTTTTAAAGGCATGAAAGAGAGCAAACACAGTAAATCTCTCAATATTTTCCAATCTAATATGGTATTTTAAACTCATACAACAAGGAAATAAGATTCATTTTCTAAGATAATTTTGAAGTGGCCAATACAAATATATAAAGTTTATATAGCAATATATGATGTGCCATGGGGCCAGCTGTAGTCAAATACCACATTACAGGCCTGCAGAGAGGGTGCTGGTGAAGGAATTCCACTCGCAAGTTTTCCATACTCTCTCCCATAAGATGCTCAACAGAGGAAAGAGCAACATCGTGGACCTTAGTAGGAGCAACCTCAGGCACCAATATATATGCTGGTGGCTGCTCGTCTGGAAAGCTTCTTTGCTGGACAGGACCTATGGGTCCTGGGTTACACCATGTTGAGCATGACCCAGCAGCTTAATCCTGCAGTAATGAAGGGTGTCAGTATTCTGGGTCACATAAAAGGAGCACCACCAGCAGGAGAAAAGAGGTGATCATTTCCCCCTGTTTAGCCCTGGTTAGGACCCAGCTGGGAGTCTGTATGAAGGTTATAAAGACATACTATGGCTGACCTCACTTGGTCTGTTCAGCCTGGAGAAGAGGAAACTGAGGACTGAAGGGGAGACCTCACTGCAGTTGCAGCTTCCTTGTGATGGGAAGAGGAGGGGCAGGCAATGGTCTCTGCTCTGTGGTGATGGGGACAGGACCCAAGGGAATGGCCTGACGCTGTGTCGAGGGAGGTTTAGGTTGGATATTAGAAAAAGGTTCTACACTCGGAGGGCAGTTGGGCTCTCGCAAGGGTCTCCAGGGAAGCAGTCACAGCATCAAGATAGAGTTCAAGAAGCATTTGGGTGATGCTCTCAGGCACATGGCATACTTTTTGGGGTTATCCTGTGCAAAAGCATGAGCTGGACTTGATACTTGCGGGTCCCTTCCAACCCAGGATATTCTGTGATTCTGTGATTCCCTGTGATACTCATTCTAGACTTCCCACTACAAGAAAGACATGGACATACTGGAGAGAATCCAGCAGAGAGTGACAAGGATGATTAAAGGACTGGAGTATCACTCTTATGATGAAAGATTGAGAAAGCTGGGACTGCTTATCTTAAAGAAGGCTCAGGGGAATCTTATCAGTGTATACAAATACGTAAGGGCAGTCCATAAGGAGGACAGAACCAGGCTCTTTTCTGATGACAGGACCAGAGGCAAGAGCCACCAAACTGAAATACTGGAAGCTCTATCAGAACACCAGGAAACACTTCTCTTTTTTTACTGTGACATTGATTGATCACTAGAACAGGTANATTCTGTGATTCTGTGATTCCCTGTGATACTCATTCTAGACTTCCCACTACAAGAAAGACATGGACATACTGGAGAGAATCCAGCAGAGAGTGACAAGGATGATTAAAGGACTGGAGTATCACTCTTATGATGAAAGATTGAGAAAGCTGGGACTGCTTATCTTAAAGAAGGCTCAGGGGAATCTTATCAGTGTATACAAATACGTAAGGGCAGTCCATAAGGAGGACAGAACCAGGCTCTTTTCTGATGACAGGACCAGAGGCAAGAGCCACCAAACTGAAATACTGGAAGCTCTATCAGAACACCAGGAAACACTTCTCTTTTTTTACTGTGACATTGATTGATCACTAGAACAGGTAGTCCAGGGAAGTTGTGGAGTCTCCTTGGAGACGGTCAAAAGCCACCTTGACAGTCCTAAGGAGTCTCCTCTAAGTGGCCCTGCTTGAGTACAGGGGCTGGACCTGCTGGTCTCCAGAGATCCCTTCCAGCCTCAGCTACTCTGTGTTATTCTGTGATTCCATTATAATATTGCTGCACTATAATGAAAGTTAGAACTGGTCTTACCATTAGCATGTTGTGGAAGTATTTAAACATTACACCAGTAACTTTCCAATCCCAATTAAATAGTTCTGCCACATATCTCAAATGCAGGGTCAATCATGGCATATGTAAGATCTGAGTGTGAATGTATGTCTGGATGTGAACAATCATATCTAACTGCTGAGGCTCAGTGACAGTCAGGGGTTGGATCTAGATCCATATACCATGAACAGGAAAAGCTGATCCAGAATCTGGAAGATCCAAAACCCCTGGCAGGACCCCAGTGTAGTCAAGAAGTCTGTTGAAGATAAGCATTCTTAAGGCAGAATTCAGGAGGCAGGAAAAAAGAGCAAGATGAGTCAAGCACAACTTCTATCAAATGGCTTTGTCAGACATCAAACAGCTGACAGGTGGGTGCCCATCATGCAAGCTCACACCTCTTCAGTCTGGAGTCTGCTTGAACCTGACTGCTAAGGCAAAGCCTTTCTCTGTGGGAGCTTTGTTGGCACAGTTTTGGTGCTTCTTTGAGTTCAAGATCAACGTAATGCATTTCTTTATGAACCAAGGTACTGTGGTATTCAAAAAGCAATAAATTCAGTTCTTTATTTATTTTAGTCAGTAATTTCAGTCTCTCCAAATAAAAAAAAATTAAACCCACCTTTAAACTGAGCTTAGTCATGCATTATCCACTTTCCTTTCTACCCTCATTCTTCTAATTCACCGCTTTTATCTAATTCATTGCATTTACCAAATTTGAAGCATGTCTCAACAAACATCTATGCAGAAACTCAATTTATATTTCTTGCATCTGTAGTAATGGAAAATATCCTGCTAGACAAACAAAAAAGTGGATCCGTATCTACATTTTATAATGTGCTTATGAATTATAGGAATGTGTAAAATTTGCCTCCATCAAAATGGAAAGGCAAGTTTATCCTCCAAGGTATCTGTGTTACTGAGTATTTTGTGAAAATATAAAAAGAAAAGTCACAAGGGAGTTGGAAAAGTTCTGAAGTTTTTCCTGCTGGTATATTTTTTAAATCACTTTTTAATTTTCTTAGCTTCAAAAGGACAGTCCAATCTGGCCTTTTATTCTGCTGAGTAACCAGACATATTAGCCTTCACAATCTGACCTTTTGTCTCCAGAGACCTGTTTCTTGCAAGTATAAAGGTGTTAAAAGAAACCTTCAAGGAACTCACAAATTTCTTTTGGTTCATATTTCATAGTTCCAATACAGTTCTTAATTGGTAAAATGATCTTTTTTTAAAATTATTTCTTTCCCTGTCTGAGGTTGTAAGCTAGCAGCATATGAGCTTTATTGTTTCCTTCGAGAAAATGCTGTTTTAGCTGTTCAAAGTCTGTCAGGTTCTGCCCGCAGCCCTCTGAGTTTAGTATTTAACAGGATTTTTCTAATTTTAGATCTCTCTCAAGTCTGTGACCAGCAGGTCCTTTGGCTCTTCCCTTCCCTCAATCCAGCCCAAAGCTGTATTAACAACTTCCATTTATGCAAGTTCAGACATTTTCCAGGCAATATCTGATGTTCCACCATGCAGAACTTTTGCATTTTCCCTCTGTCTCCTCTCTCAAAAAGTATCCAGTCTCATTAAGGTGCTGTTTATTCTGTAGACAGAGAGATTTCAGTGACATCCTGCCAGGTTATCTAGATAGTGAGTGGGTTCAAGGGAAGACTTCAAGTAGAAGAGAAATCCACTGAGAGGCATGAAGGCTTCAGCCGCTGCAGGGGACTACACAGACCTTTGGTTTGCACTTGTATGATTCTGGTTAGGATCACACCAAATTAAAGTCCCAGATATTCAAAGTGCTTTACGTGGCATACCATCAAGGGATCCAGAATTGCATTGAATTTAGAGGGCTGGGGGGGGACTTTAGGTTTCGCCTTTGAAGATCACATAAGGAACTGAACCACAGCAGTATAAGACAGTGTTTAATCATGGTGAATGTGAAATGCAGAATGCTCCTTCACATAGAATAGTATATGCAGCTTGCATTGTTTCTTTTCCCTCTGGAAAAATAGAGGTTTTGTTTTAGTTTTCTAAGTTTTAGCCATTAGAGATATCTGGGCAGAGGCACAAATAATGAAGGAACTCTTGGGTGAGGGCTGGGTTTGCCAGCAGCTGCCACCTGTTCCACAGTGTGTGGGGGACAGCCCATTGGGGATCTGCAGCTTTTTCTTCTCCACAGCCTGGGCCAGTAGAGAAAGAGGGTACGAGAATATAAAAGACTGCTTCTGTCTTTCCACTTCTCACTGGCTACCTTCAAGTCCGAGAAAAGGGACTGGAGGATGAGGAAATGGAACTCTACAGGCCAGGGGCTATTGAGGTGTAAAGCTAAGAGGACAACCATGCCCTGTGCTAGGGGCTTGCAGAGAGTGCTGGTAGAAGCCAAGAGGGCTGATTCTGTCACTGTTTGGGCTACCCAGGCAGTTTCCTAGGCATGGTTGTGCGTCTAGGTGGTCTCAACCTTCAGCTGCTATACCCTGTGCCCTGTCTCCAAGGAGAGTCTCCCTGGAAGGTGTCGAGCCTTGGCTGGCCGCTTGTTTGTCCTTGAGTGAAAACAAGGTGCTGAATCCAAGGGCAATCTGGTGAGACAGCAAAAATTCAATCCTTAAGGTTGCATTTAGGGTTTTATTATCAGGGAGTTTTTTTTCAGGGTTTTGACAATGCAGTGAACTGGTTTAGTTGCTGATGAAGTATTTCCTTCCTTTCACACGAGGCAGTACTCTTGCCCATGTCACAGTCTGCTGAAAGCACTAGACTGATGACACCAGTGAGTAACATTTGTCGATATTACCTTAGGAGGGATTAATTTAAGCTTCCTTATATCACTAAATCTCCTCCTATCACATCTCAATTTAGCTATAATTGATCTCTTCTGTCTCTAAAGAGCATGCTGTAGAATAATCTATATGATATCTGTGTTAAAATACACACCTCTTTTAGTCCTAAACCCTCCTCTCTAGATCTCAAAATGTCTTTGTTTACTTAACTTGAGCAGCCTTTGAAAAACTGGCATTTCAGTCCAGCTGTGGCACTGCACTCTTTACTACAAGGGCCTTAGTCCTAGCATAAAACAAAGGAATGATTTGTTCCATAATCAGTAACAGAGGATATACAACACCCCCTTATCATCCTGCTATATTACTTTCATGACTGCCATGGGCTAAAGTCTCCAAAGGGTATATTCTTGTGCAACTGCACTAAAATAGAGGTATTTCTACTTGCAACAAGCTACATTTTACATCTCTTAAGCTCTCTCTTGGCATGTACACATGGCAGAATTTATATAACAACATGACTAAGAGAGCCAGCATTTTATCCTACAAACTTATCTTCAACACTAGTCCCTAATCAAGCATACTGTGTCAGTAGCACTGCAAATTAAAAAGATACATACTATGTAGGAGGAGATGTGAGACCTGGAGCTCTAGCAATAAGCTCCATTTCACAGTTCAGTTCTACACAGAACAGTAGTTGTAAATTGTCTGAACTAGTGGCATAAAATAGAGCCAGAAACGTAAAGAATATTTCATAAATGTCTTCAGTATTATCTAGTGCCGGCCCACATGACCACCAACAATAAATATAATAGTGGTAAATCATACTTCCAGAAGACTTATTATAAACCTGCTTCCAACCTTCGGTTCTCAGCAAAATATAATCCTGCACATTGTATTAGTGCTTTGTTTGGTATATGAGCCACTTTCAGGATGTGCCACTTGGCCAGCACTTTTGCCTCATTGCCAAGAACAGCAACTATGCAAAATAATTTTTTGAAACTTGCCTTTCTGTCATTGGAACTTTTATGTGAAAATACCACTTCTGCAGTAGCAGTGGTTTGGGTTTGTTACAATCTGGATTATACTGCCTGCAAATTCAGGTAATACAACGCTCACACTGAAACCTCTAAGGATATGTACTTTTTTAAAAGTGAAGTGGGGAAGCAGGACAGACTTCAAAATTTAAAGAGGGTCAGGACTGAATACATTGAACCCAGGGTCTTCAACTTCTGGCTGAGTGAAGAACAAATTCATTGACTTGAAAGATTCAATGGAATTTGCCTTTCTGCACATTACGTTATAAGACAAGTTGAATATTTCAACTAGTTCAACTATTTCTAGCACAAATAGAATTATTATTGCTTTTTAACTTTGTATCAGTAAATACTAAACTCTTGTCCTCTAAAAAAGGCTTTGCATTTTCTCCTTATTTACTGGGATTGACAGCAATCCCAGACAGAATATTACTGTTTAAACATGACTGATTAAAAGCCTGATAAACTTTGGGGTATTTTAAAACACTCACTATGCACATTTTTCTTTCATGTCTGTTTTTGTAGTGCTATTGTGAGTTACCATTTTTAATCTTTTTCTTTCTAGTGCTGGCTGTCATGTATAAATAGACATGTTTTGGATTCAGTCAATCTGTGCCACTGCCTTGGAAAGCAAATTTAATGATAGAACATTTCCGTTAATTTCTTTTATCTCTAAACTTTTATTGTCTTTCTTACTTACTTCTTACTATTATTTTTCTTTCAGGAAGAAATATGATCAAAATTACATTTGGCTTAGTCCTAAAAGATTTTGAACACCTATAATTATAATTTACTTTAGCAGAATCTGACAATGCTTGGCGCCATTTATCATGCCTATCAAAGAAGAGACAGAGAGGTTTGGCAGAGCATTTGATTGAGTTTCCTTTTGTTAATGAAAACAATACTGCTGACAGTCCATTAAAAACATTCCATTTCTTTTTCATATTCCTGGAGCAGCAAGAATAAAGCCAGAGGGAAAGCTGAAATTGGAAGAATTGTTTTAGACTTCACTTCTCTTATTTGGGTTTAGACTCATAAGGCACTGGGTCCTCTTGGTATTTTTTTTATTCTGATATCTGCGACAGAAGATAAAAGGAGGAATGGAAATGCCCCAGAAACTTGCTTTGGATATTCAAAAGCAGCTGCACTCAATTTATTCTGTATAAACTTGTAACCCATATTAAAAAGATACTTTCTAAGTTTTGTTCCTACTGAAAAACAAATTCGAGTGTCCAGACTTACCTATCACACAAGTGTTCAAAAAAATACATTTCAATACCTTAAAAATGTTAATGGAATGTGAATTTTAAAAGCAAATACCTAAAAATAGAATATCCTTGAACTTTAATTCTGTGATGCACTGAGTTTTGTGTCATCATGATTATTAATTTTTATTTTTAGGGAGAGTTCTGCAGTAGCAAAGAATGGTAACTTTTTTTTCTATTAGAAAACTATTATGAATATAGCCTGCACATGCAACTTGAGATCAGGTCTTTGCAGCTAAAGTGCGCACCTAGAAATTAGCTGTTTGTTTCACATGCCCTCCATTCTCTTCACAGCATTTTAGCAAAAATAGGAGAGGCATCCATATCTTGCTGCTCCATGTGCCAATGACATCTATTCTGAAATTTAATCCAAAGAGAAATAAGGTATTAATTTTTATTTGCTTCACCATTTTGGTTTAAAACAAAGGAATCTAATTAAAGGTGTAATATGTATGCTACAGAATAGCCTAAATTATACCAGTCCAATTTAAAAAAAAAAATATGTACAGAGGTAACTCTCTGCCTTACTTCTTCTCAGTCCTCCCACCACGTGAATCCCAGAACACATAAAGATGATGTTCTGCCCTGTTCTCTCTGATGCTGTTTCTCGCAGTCCTAATGCAGTCTTTCCATCTGTGATGGGTACCCAAAACTAATTCACAGCTGAGTGGTAACATTTGCTGAAAAGATAACCTTGAACTCTGCTTACCTGCTAAACAGTATTCAACAAATCTGTTCCATATCCTCTCCTTTAGTTTTTATTGTTTCTGAATCTTTGCATTTGTGTAATGATTGGACAAAACAGAGAAAAAAGAGATGGTTAATTAGTATAAACAAAACCTCCGTAAATTATTCATGGAGATTCATCATTTTCAGTTGCCAAAGCTTCAC
The DNA here is from genome assembly GCA_013397315.1 of Donacobius atricapilla. Classification (NCBI taxonomy): domain Eukaryota; kingdom Metazoa; phylum Chordata; class Aves; order Passeriformes; family Mimidae; genus Donacobius; species Donacobius atricapilla. The sequence goes on along the minus strand of WBMY01001045.1, from coordinate 347,479 downwards.
TCTTGGTTTATTTAAACTTTTTTAATAGCAATAATAAGATTTCAATGCAAATGAAGCTATTTTAAATTAAGGCTCACTTCTCAAATACTTACTGCAAATAAGAAACACACACCTTATCCTCTTACTGGGCTGAATAATAATTTGAAAACAAGGTAGAACAGATAAATCAACTCGGATTTAATTTATTCATTAAATATCACATATGTCCTCATATGATTCTTATTTGTGTCAACAAGCATAAACAAAGACACCATAAATTTAACACAATAACAGCATGTTACAATGAAAATCAAAGATAACTGAAATTGCTAAATTGATTTTTTTTTTTTCTCTAGGAAGCAGTAAAAATATTCCAATTTCTCCCACGGTTCAGAAAATTAAATAATGGTTCTTATTTGGGTTTTATTGCTTGGAGGATTTACCTTTTTTTTTCCACCCAGTGAAAAATTGTGTCAAAGTCAGAGAATACAGAGCGACTATCTCGTGACTCGGTAGGACTGTTTATTCTCCTTTATTTCTGTGGCAGGCAATAATTGTTACATTATTTTCCTCAAAAAACTTCTACATTTTTCCTTGAATTAATAATCTAACATGAAAACTGTGAATCTGTTGGATTTTTAAAAAAATTATTTGCAGGCCTGGAATCCCTCCTTTTGGGAGTTTCATTGATACTACTTGTGGGCACAAAGAACGATATGAAAAGTCAGGATGTTTTAATACTAGAGGAGAATACAATTTTAAACAGCACAGAGTACAGTATTAATGTAAAGAAGCAGGATCTATCAAACAAAACTTCATCCAGAGATTGTAGATGAAAAAGCTGTGGGAGAAAAATCCCTATAATTGTATGATGAACCTGGTTTAAAAGCTCTGACTGATAATAGAGACTATCACTATGGAAGAAAAAAAAGCTCTGTACTGAATAGGGAACTCTGTTTATGATAAATATTCACACTGAGATTTTGCCATCTCAGTTATGAGTGGTGCAGGACATGAGGACACATTCGAGATGCAACGTCTGGGGGAAAAAAAATACATTCTATAAAAATGCTGACACAAACTGTATCCTTTAAGGCTGTTCTTAAAATAATTCCTCAGGTTTATTGAATGGAAGTAAAATGAAGTATTTTTTATTTATATAAAATTTTGTTTCACCTGAATGTGAACGTAAAGACAAAATTCTGACTTTATGAAGGCACTGGCTTCCCAGGACTTATTTAAAACTCATGCCAATGTGAATTTCTCTGAAGTAAATATTTTAAGTAGAAAATGTATCATCTCTCCATGAGCACTGGCATTATTCTCTTCATCTCTGTCTCAGTAAAGTGAAACTCTAGCTCTTACCAGAACTAGCCTCTGGTTTTCCTGACATGTTTAATCTTTCAGAAATAAAAAATACTGCTTTTCTTCATACAGAAAACCTTTTTTTCTTTTTCTTTCCCTCTTTGTCTTTTTTTTTTTTTTGTAGAAGTGTATACATGCACATGCATACACATATTATTACAGACAATTATTGCATGAAGAAAAGCGTCACATATAGACAGGATAGGCAACTGTCAAACTTATTAGTCTCCTATACCTAGTTTTTCTTACAAAAATTTGACTGCAGCTGGCATGACCAGGTTACTTTTCCCCCCCTATATTTCTTTAATTTCTTTCTTCTGACAATATCGATTTTCCTATCAGCTATGTTAAAGCCAGGATTTTTTCCAGCATTTCTCTGTCATTTATGTTAAGGTAAAGGTGAATCCATAAGTATTTCTTCTCCTTTTTTTTAAAAATTTTTTGTTGTTATTGTTGTTTTGTTTTGTTTTATTTTGTTTTTTAAATTTTCATCATCTAGTTTCACTTTATTTTGCTTGTATACTACTGGCGAATTCTGTACCACTGTATTTTAAATTTTAACTTTAGTACAGTTTTTCAAAATTCCTCTAAAATTTGTTTTCAGTCCTTACCATCTACAGCAAAAATTTTTTTGGAGGTTATAGTATTAGCAGTACTGTCTTTTGATCAGTTATTGTGAATCTCTTGTAGTATATAACTTTTTAAGTATAGGAAATTTTAAAGTTACAGACTGAAATGATGCAATTCAAAGACTTTTAGGGCTGTGTTTTTTAAACTATAAAGTGTCTTGGAAATATCAAAATCTGTACTCAGACTTTAGATTTCAAGTAGCACCCTAAAAATTTATCTTAGCACAAGTTTGGTGAAGTTTTAACACTCAGTGACTCTGTTATGATCTTAATAAAACTTTAACTGAAATTTTTGCTTACAAGTATCTACACAAGACATTGTCCTTAAGGACAATTGTATAGTTACCTTGGATTCACCTTACATGATAAATTTGAAACCTGAATAAAAAGAAAGGAACAGAGCACGGAAAGGATGTGTGTATCACATAAGCCCTGAGAAAGGACAGGAAGCTAGAACTAAATGTACTGTAGTTTCACAGAAACTTTTACATATAGGTATAACAAATCTGTTTAAATTATTGGACACCGTTTTGTGAAGAAATCAACCATCTCTAGGAGAAGTGACTATTATTAAAATCAGAGCTAACTTTACAGAAAGCTATTATTAATTGCTATCCAAATTGAATTTGATATGGCAGGGTCTGAAATATTAGCTGAAATATTAGCTGGAGAAACTACAGAGCATGTCCGTCTATTAATTCATTAGGAGTGCAATTTCCTAAACACTGGCTGAAAAAAAATCGTGGTTAACAGCATACAGCTCACTGGAGCTATTCAGCATCAGCTTTACAGCATCTCCCTTACATTAAAACAAAGCAATGTTTCCTGATGCAGGTCATCAGATCTTCTGGATTCCTCATAAAATATTTTTAGGGATATAAGTGTAAAAAATTTGATATTTGGTGATGCCTGTTTTGTCTCTCTTTACTACACTCAACACTACTACAACACAAAAAACTACAGAGAATGTTATTAATCTGCCTGGAGGCTGATCTCTACAGAATTGATGAACCAGTTGCCAAAGACCTTTATAATCAGTAGAGAGACATAGGTGTACATAGGACATGCACTCCAATCCTAATTAGGTCAAATGCCTGATGTAAACCTCAGCATGTACATTTGTTTCTCCTCAACAAGAAAATCTAAGGTCATTAGATCACAGGTGGATTTCCTAAGCAGAAACACCTAATATTAAACGATATAATTGCATTTTACTGTTTGTATATATTTGTTTGCATAGCTTTTGTTTTGTTTGACAGACATTTGCACCCCTGTTTTACAATTACAGTCTAATGAGGAAAAACTGTAGAAATCCAGAAAAAATAGTTCTTTATTTTGAATGTTTTTGAATGTCTCTTCAGTTACAGAAAGTCAAATAGATTTAGTGAGTTATACTGGGATAATCTGATTTTGAAACACACAGAAGATACATGTGAATATTTTTGCTATATGCAAGAATTGCATAAGGCTAGTAAGAAATATTAACACTTGTCTAAATGCAATTTTCCTGCCCCTCTGTAGTGCATTTCACTTACCAAAATGTTTAGGTCTTCAAAAAAGTCACTGTATATAGAAAAAAAACACAGAGGGAATTGTTGCCTATTGTTTATGTGTTTCTATACCCATGGCATTTCTAGTGGTTTGTCCTTGGGTGGACACTGGGTGCCCACCAGAACTGCTCTCCTCAGCTGGACAGGGGAGAGAAAATCCAATGAAAGGCTCGTGGGTTGAGATAAAAACAGGGAGTGATCATTCACCAATCACCATAACGGGCAAAACAGACTTGACTTGGGGAAATTAGTTTAATTCAAATCAATCAGATCAATCCAAAACTGGAGTAGGTTAAAGAGAATAAATCCTTTCCCCCTCACCCTTCCCTTCTTCCCTGTCTCAAATTCACTTCTGAATTCTCTACCTCCTCACCTTCAGTCTCACAGGGGGATGGGGAATGGGGCTGAAGTCAGTTCATTGCAAGTTCTCTCTGCTGTTCCTTCATCCCCAGGGGGAGGACTTCTCACCCTCATCCCCTGTTCCAGTGTAGGATTCCTTTCATGGATGACAGTCCTCCATGAACCTCTCCAATGCAGGTCATTCCTATAGGCTGTAGTTCACAGACTGCTCCATGAGTTTACAAATCGCTCCGTAGGGCGCTGTCCTTCAGGAACAGGCTGCTACAGGATGAGTCTCTCACAAAGTCACAGGTTCTACCAGAATCCTGCTTCAGGGTGGAGCTCCCACGGGGTCACAGCCTACTTCTGGCACCCACGTGCTGCAGTGTGGGGTCCTCCACAGGTTATAGGTGGATATCTGCTCTAGCCCAGACTTCTATGGGCTTCTGGGACACAGCCTGTTTCACTATGGTCTTCCCCACAGACTGTGGGGGAATCACTGCTCTAGCAACTGGATCACCTCCTCTCTTTCTTCAATGACCTGGGTGTCTGCAGGGCTGTTTTTCTCCTGCATTCTCTGGCAGCTGTTTTTCTGTAGTTTCCCACTCTTAACCCTGTCATCTCAGGTGTTAAAAACCATTACTGATAGGCTTGGTCTTGCCAGGGGGGTTCATCTTGGAGTCAACTGGCATTGACTCTCAGATGTACAGGGAAGATTTTACCAACTTCTCACAGAAGCCACCCTGTTGGACCCTGCCAGCAAAACCTTGCCGTGTAAACCCAACACAGCATTTCACCACAGCATAAGGAGGGAAGGTTTCTGTACTAATGATCTTGTAATCCATATGCATTTATAGATTAAATATGATTTTACCTCTGTGCTGGTTTTGCATGGAATAGAGCTAGTTTTCTCTGTAGTAGTTAGCATAGGGCTGTACTTTGGATTTGTTCTGAAAACAGTGTTGGTAGAGATAGAGATGTTTTAGCTGAGCAGCACTTACTCAAAGCCAAGGCCTTTTCTGGCTCTCACCCCACCCTACTGTCAAGAAGGCTTGGGGTGAACAAGGTTTTGGGAGGGGACACAGCCAGGACACCTGATCCCAACTGACCAAAGGGTTATTCCAGGCCCTATCACATCATGCTCAGCATAGAAAGCTGGGGGAAGGAGAGGGGGACATTTGGGGTGATTGTCTTTCCACACTGTAATGGGTTAAAATTCATAACCAGGGGGAAACACCAAAAAATGTAGTGGTAACATTTGTCGAATTTTCATTTCAGTGGAATAGGATTAAAAGAAAAAGGCAAAACAGGCTCAACTTAAAAATAGAAACAGTTAGATTTATTAACATACACTAAAGGGTAAACAAAAAAACAACAACCACGAAACCTTTTTAAAGACCACCCCCCTCCTCCCTAGCAACAATCTACTTTTTCACAAAACAATGTAAAGAGACAAAACAACAGAACTCTTAAGTCAGTAGCACTTATAAAAAACAGTCTTTCATTCAGTCTTTTGAGAGAGACAAATCCCTCCTGATTCTTCTGGTAACTTTCCACAAGAGACACAGTCTGTTTGTGGCTTCCAGCT
>WBMY01001045.1:259670-341693 GCA_013397315.1 Donacobius atricapilla | reverse complement strand
GCGGGGCCCTGGGCCCAGGCCCACCCGGCCCGGCCGCCCTGGCACCTTGGCCAGATCTGTCGAAAAGGGACGAATCTCCCAGGATTCCTGTATTTAAGCGGTGTGTCCCCAGTGGTGTACACTTTTTACCTGATTGGCCAACTTGGCTGTCAGTTCCAAAGCAGATCACTGATTGGATTTTCTACCATTCATGCCAAACCAATACACACACCTCCATTACATGTTATGGAGACTTGCTTTCCTGAAAATAGCTGAACACCTACCTGCAGATGGGATATGGTGAATTAATTCCTTGTTTTGTTTGTGCATGTTGCTTTGCTTTACCTATTAAACTGTCTTTATCTGAACCTACGGGATTTCTTGCTTTTCTGATAATCTTGTAGAGGTAGAGCAGTGAATGAATGATTTTTAGTTGGCAGCTGGAGTTAAATCACAACAACCTGCAAGACAAAAATAATTTGAATATTTCATTTGCTGTGTAAGAGATTACATGCCTCATGTATTCTGGAATGCTAAGTTGTGGCTAAAATGGACTATTCCTTGGCTGAATAAAGTAAGATACTGGCATAGCAGTACTACAAACTGAAATACTGGAGCTCCAGCATGATTTTTTTTCCAAATCATTTTAGCCCTTTCTCTGAATATAAGTTAAAAAATTACAGTCTTAATCCAACAGAAGATACTACATATGAATTATCAAGTGGAAAGTTATGAAACAGTACAGTATTGCACATTTATATTAGGAACTGAAATTTCATGTTCCTGGTTCTCTTGATGGAACCATGCCAAATTCATGAAAGTATGATAATTTCCAAGGTGGCAGAAGAAGCATAACAATTGAATGAATTTGAAATTACCCTTACAGAGGAAGATCTGTAGAATTAAATGGAGAATAATCGCCTTTCTCCAGGAACTGTAAGCCTCTCTATAGCAAGAATGTAATTCTCTATTAAATTCTATAGACTGGATTAAACTTTGAACAGAAAGAATCTAATTTCTTATTAAATTTCTTGACTTTGTAGAGGAATTTTTTTATAACTGTATTTCATTCTACAGAACCTATAGAAGTGGATTTTCCACTTCACTAGGCCTTCTGCAAACTGCATTTCCTGACTTTAAAAGATAGCAAATAAAGATCATCCTTTGTGAAAAGGAGCATTTATGCTTACACTGACCATGCTAGTCTCTATTCTTAGTGTCAAAGGGTGAAAGGAGTAGTTGTCAGTGTGCTGAGATCTTCTGCAGAGGGAGGAAAAAGTACACCTCACACTGTGGAACCAAAGCACTTTATACATAATCTCCACAAGTGAAGGCATGTAGGTCACAAAGAGGACTAAAACTTCTGCTGTTCTTAGGACCATGATTTCCACTAATAATATATATCTAGCTGTGCTTAGCTCTAATGTTTTTTTTTTCTGGTGAAAGACTTCAGCTTGCAGCTATCTTTTAACACACAAGTTTACATACAGCACTTTGTATGCATTTTGTCATTTGGGTGGTTCTCCAGACTCTAACTGCACTGATGAGAACAGGATAAATACCTCCGTCTTTGAGGTTGCCTAGAGTGACCAATATGATGCTAGACCTGTGTCTTTGATGATTGACATGTGTCCTTCCAAAAGGCCAGGAAAAAAAATCATAGAGAAGCTTAAATGACACTGGTCCTTATCTACATATTGTTGAATAAAACCATAGATTTCCACTGAGTATAGTTCAGCTAATTCTCACGTTCATATCTCTGGTGATAGACAGCTAACTCTGGTCTTCTCAACCTGTAAGCTAAATTCCACTACTTTGTCTCATTAGGGACTGTTCAGTTGCCTAAACTTAACTGTTGAGTGCCTTTCAAAATTTTCTAGGATATCTCGTACATAACTGAGGCTGAGAGATTTGGATCAAAAGAAACAGAAGATCTACTCTTTTCTGGTCCAGCCTCTAAAAAAACAAGGGAATACTCTGGAGTCTGTATTTAACTCACTGACAATGTTAGGCAGATGTGTTGAAACTATATAATAAAGTTTATGTAACAGATTCTAAGTATATTTTGAGTTTTGTTTTATTTCTTGGTGTTTGGAAGAATTTTACAGTCCATGGCAAAAGAATATGGAAAAGAGATCTTTAGTAAAGTCTTCTGGAGCAACCATCACTTGTCTGAGAATAAATTCAGAGGTTCAAGTGGCCCTCCTGTGTTTGTAGAAACTAAAGAAATGATTTCTTATTAATTTAAAGGTCTGTGTTTTTTAATACAAGAAATACTGATCAACCTCTGCTATCAGTCTTTTGGCTAGCATGGCAAGCTATACACGGCTAACTTAACTGGTTTTTATTTTCCAACAGTCTAAATCAGCCATGTTCATATGGCTTTCCCAATATTTTTCTTATCTGATCACTTTTGAAGGGTCTGTTCTTCAGGCCAAAAATTCCATTCTAAGAAATATACTAAGAAACTATTCCTATCTCAAATTTCCATGTGTATGTGTTTGTAAATGCTTTAAGGCCTCAGGCTAGTCCTGCAAAATAACTTCAGAAAGCCCTGAGTATCATTATGGTAGTGGGGTGCAATGTCAGTCCATAAGTACTCTATCCATGTTGCTTCAAAAAGCCTGAGAAGGTGGATAATGCAGGCAGGAATATTTCTGAATAATATGTTAAGCCAGCTGGTTTGAGGTTTTGTGATGCATTTTATTTTGGCAACAAGCATTATATAGACTTTATTAAAAATAATGACAGCAAACAGATGGTCACTCTTCATGGAATTATACTGAAGACATTTGTGATTTTTTTTTCTTTGAATGAATTGCAACTAACTAACATGTTTAAAAATCATGCAATGTCATAAAAAGTGAAGAAATCTTAATTGTGTTCTTGTCAGTTTGTTTAGTGAGCATTTTTCACCTAAAAAAATAAAGAAACCGAAGCACAGGCATGCTTCCATATATTTTGGATATTATGTACAACTAACATTGGTTTAAACTGTGTGTGAAAAAGTAGTGTAATAAAACATATTAATAGTGTCTAAAAGATTATCTTTTTTCTTTTTTTCAGGAATAAAACCACATTGTTCAGTAAGGAAATATGCAGACATATTTAAAAGCTTTAATCTCATGAAAAGCTTTATCTGGATAGAGTACATTAGTCTTAAGTTGTTTTTAGGGTAAATAATCACTATAAATACAAATATTTTTAATCATGATTAAGGGCCAGCTCTTAACAAAGGGTTATTGAGGAAGACCAGTGAAAAATCCCATTTTATGCATAAATCTTGAGCGTTCCATGAGCAGGTCTCTTCACTGATTTCCCTACAGTGTGCCATTAATGCCTCATCACGAATTTCTCTGTCAGGTTGCATCCTATTGACTTCAGTTTTGTCTGATTGAAGAGTGTATACATGGTTTTTACTTGTGTGAACAGTAAATAAAACAGTTTTAAAAGCGACTTTCCTCTCTAAATTATTTATGATGTTGTACTGTCAGCCAGTTTCTGTGAAACCCCACTGAAGTTGTGTGAAAGCCCACCAAATGCGTTCTTCCTTCCCTTCAAAATGTATCCCAGGCAAAGAATGGCTGTGTGGGGAAGCATCTGTGATTAGTCCATTAGCTTGAGGGGCAAAGAACTATGCTGCGGAGCTAAAGATTCCCCCTCTCCTGATGGCTCCTCTGAGTGGTCTGTGCATTTCTCTGTAGTGGAAAATAGACCTTACTTTCAATTTGATTCTGCTAAAAAATGGAGATTATGGGTTTGAAATTCAGCTCATACAGTGCTGTTTTTACATTTTTTATGTTATTAAACTGCCAGAATATTAGCGCTGCAAAGTTGAGTTAAATTATCAAATGCATTATTTAAGGTCCCTAAGCAATATTAAATCTGCCTCTCTTTCTGTATACCCTTTTGATGTGAGACCACATTATATTTTTCAGGTTTTTCCCCTGCTTCATTTGCTACAAAGCTAGATATTGTTGAGACTACCTAAAAGAATTATAGAACTGTAGAATGGCCTGAATTGGAAGGGACCTTAAAGATCATCTGGTTCCAGCACCGCTGCCGCAGGCAGGGATACCATTCACTAGGCCACGTTGCTCAGGGCAAGACTGACCTGGCCTTGAACAGTTCCAAGGATGAGGCATCCACTTCTCTAAGCAGTTTCTCAGATAGGTAAAATTCATGGAATTTTGCCTATAAGAACCTCTAACCTTTTTTTTGTGTTTGTAGTGGGTTTGTCAGGGAACTGAGGAGATAAGCAATTTTTTCTTGTGGTTAATGCAGTAAAATGTCACCCTTGACATATGTCTGCCACAAATGCCCTTAACTGAAAAATGATGCAATAAATTTTTATAATTCACTGCCTATTCCATTAGAAGAATGAAATACTTATAATTTGTTTTGAATGACTGAAATAATCTTCCTTTACTGACAATGGAAATTAATAGCTATTACTAGATTTCCATCACCTTGACCTCTGTGTTCTCCATCTTGAAAATTACAGGAGAAATCCTAATAGCTACAGATTTCAAGTAAAATTGAGAGAAGCTGCCTTTTGATCAAAGAAAACCAACTTCCAGATGTTTCATATGTAGCACAAATGTTAACATTGAGATGTGTTGTGCCATGTGAGTGTATCAGCTTAGTTCTGGGAACTGGCAGGCAGAAAGAGAAGTCTTTCCAATTTCAAGGCTCCATACACTCTTCATTAACATGAGAACTCATTGGCTTGGACTGGCATCAGCTCAAGAGTCTCTGCACAAGGTGATATTCCCAACAGTGCAGTGTAGGGTATGTGCTGGCAAGTTGAAAATCTCATTTGTGATTAGTGGTGAAGCTGGACAGCAGCAAAATTTTTATTTTGGAGAATGTTATTTCAAATTTCTGAAACACAAGAACAATGTCCAAAAGAAGATTAAAGGGACTCATGCATGATAAATCTGATTTGGGGATACATACATAAGGACTCAAATAAAAATGACATTCAATAGTTATTAGTTTAGAGCTAAATCCCATGTCCAGAAGAAGTCACATTGTGTATCTTTGTAAGTATTTACTCAGCCAATTCTTTGTGTCCTTCTGGTTAATTGAAGGATATAGGAGTTTAATAATAATAAAACAAAAATCTATATGTACAAGCACATAAATAACTAATGTTACTTAATCTATGTGTATCAGAGGTTTAGGATATAGTAACAGGATTTTGATAGCTTGAATATCTGGGGTAAGAGAAAAAGGGAGAAAGTTCCTAAGCTGTTATGTATAGCTTGGCTCTAATGGTTGCAACTATTTTTAACAGCTGAGGATTTTTTTGCTCTTGTTACTCTATTATCATATGCCATAAATCCTACAGACCAAACTATACGATTATACATGGCGCTTATGCTGTGTATTTGACAGAATAAAAAAAAAAAAGGAATAAAGTTTTAGAAATATTTTAGCTCATTTCTTTTTTATTATTACTATTTTTCATGCCCTTCTACTTTGAATCAGGTTGTCTTCTTTACCATGCCCTCCAGATCACGAGATACACAAGGAGAGGAAAATGGTAGCTAATAAATTTTTGAAACCTCTAAAAATTACCTTCTGTAAAATAGCTTTTCTATATATTATAATGTCACTATTTTATGGCTTGATGTTGCCTGACCTTCCATTATAAGAAGCTGAGGCCCCTCTTCAATGGTATGAAGCCTCACATTTATAGCCTTGTGTAGTTGTAAGATATTGGTCCTTAAACATGTTACTTATGGCTAAGAGAGAATTGCCTGTTCTGGTGCTCAGTATTATTTGAATGCATAGAGAGGAAAATAGGAGAAGCATGATTTTGGTATTTGTGTCTGACAATATATACTTCAGAAATAGATTTAAAACTAAATATAAAATCCTGATGCTAAAAGCCCCAACATATCATTGACTTCAAAGATTTTATTCCATCATGTGGATATTTCACCATGGCTCTGTGTGGAAATACAGCACCCTAGAGTACAAGTCACTTTCATACAATCTTAAAGAATTTATTCCAACTTCTATAATGACTTAATAAGATTTTAATGAAATAGAGTGAGAGAAATAGCAGACCTTAACTAGATAATTTTACAAAATGATGTGTACTTAAGGTTGTTAGCAAATTAGGTTTACTTTAGGAAAAAAGTCACTAGTTTTACAAAATCCACAAAGCTATAGTATCAATGTTCATCAGAAAAGTGTCCAGTTCACTGTGTTTTTATTGTAAGCCTAAAATTATTTATTTTTGATATTTGAAAGACGTATTTCTTGAAAATATTTCAGTGACAGAACTGGAAATCTTGAATTTTGAATGAATCTTTTTTTAAAGGATTTACCGCCCTTGGTTATTAACCTTCAGTGTTAACAAACTCAGGAGAGCAAACACCTGCTACTGTTTCCAGTTTAGTCCTTTGCCAGTCTCCAGCTTTCTACTGTTGGAAGAGGAATTTAATTTCAGTGCAAAAAATTATGCCCGTATTTTATTCGGTTAAAAAAAAAAAAAAAGAAAGAAAGGAATCCCCTAGCTTTATTGGAATTTTGCTTGCAGCTTGAAAATCTGATTTTTATGTTCATAGTTCAGAGGGGATGAAGAATAAATATAGTGTGAGTAGGACTGAAGGAAGTGTTAGAGACTAACCATTTCTTTTGTTTGGTACTTTATTTGCAACCATAAAATTTGTACCATGCTCTTGAACCATACCATGATGCAAGTTGCTGTTTACCGCTTCTGTATGGGAAAGAGCTGATACTATGAACACTCTCTGCACATTGTATTCTTAGACCACAGGTTTCTAAACTCAGTGACATTAGATTGAATCTTTTCAAGTGCTTACTTTAGCTTGAAAACCTTTTTCTGCTTAGTAAAATCTTATGTTTTAAACTGCTGCTGGAGCTGCACAGGAATTTAAAAGCAGTAAATCATGAAAGATTACAACATTGAGTCTCAGAGGTTTTAGATATATTAACATTCCAATAGAATGCCGAAGATCTTGTTTTACTAGCAAGAACTTGATGTAACTTGACCTTATAATAGGAAAAGAGGATTTTTCTATTCAGGATTTCTAAATGCAGTATCAGGGCAAACGTGGGGAAAAAACCCCATCATAATGCTTTAAACGCCTCTTACAATAACTACATTTGCAGTGCTAGAAAAGAAGTTGTATTTAAGTATTTCTTTTAGGAAATCCAAATTAAGTACTCCTATTTCTGTCTCCTGGTCATATCTCTCACAGCTACATTGTATTAGGCTGTTCCTTTAGAAATATTGGAGAGGAATGAACATTTTGTGAAAGAATTCCTGTGCTTCAGTGCAGTTAATTTAAGGAAAGATTAATAGAAATTTCAGCTGAACACAAAGGCAGCCCAGAAACCTTGAGACAGTTGCTTAAAAATTGCTTTTTCATGATTGCTGAAGACTGCAGTGCTATTTTTGAAAAAAAAAAAAAAAAATTATGTTGCTCTAGTATGATAAATCCTCTTGTACAGTCCAAGTATTTTAATATTGCCTAGATATCTTCCAGTTTAAATCTTGGGTTGTTATTTGCATTCAGATTTTGATGAACGTAAAAAAGGAATCTTAGTAAGCAATAACAGATTATATGGATAGATCCTAAACACAGGAGGTGGGGACACTGCAAAGCAGTAGTGGTTGTCAGGTTACAGACTACTTAAAAAACAATCTTCATGTAGAAAAAAGAAGAAATGAATGACTTATACAACAGAAGGCTAAAGTTATGTCAGACACTAAAATAGAAAATATGAGATGGTATTGCTAAACATTTCGAAACTTTCTTTAAGCATCCTTCTACCTTAAACACACTCCAAAGTTTTGGGAAGCAAAAGGCTTTTATGTACTGCTTTAATTTGTTTTTGTTCCTTTTTCTTCCTCTTCTGTCACAAGGGCAAGAACAGCTGACTCTTGGAGTCATGGCAAATTGATTTTGTGTTGTTCACTTAAAAGATTTCTAAAGTTTTGCTTTACTATTACTTGTTCTCAAACATTTCCATTTTTATTATTGATTCTATTTTTTTTTTTCTTTGCTGTGAAACGCTGTAGGAACAAAAGACATTATTTTCATGGAGCAAAAGTATACTCCTGCCTGGAATATCTGTGAGCATTTTGGTGTTGTACACCAAATTCAAAACAAACTAGACTAAAAACTCCAGTGCATCAGAAAAGAACATCAATGACTATCGTGTGTATTTTTGTTAACAGTAACAGATTTTGTGTTTTAAAGGGCATGACCCTTGATATAGGAGGTGGAGACTGGAGGACAGAGAGCTAATCGTGGGATTAATGTAGATTTTATTTGTAATCCCTTCTGTGTTTATATGCTTTTATCCACTGTTAGTGTGGAAACAAGACAAATCCCCTTTTAATTCTTGTTATTAATGAAGATTTGTCCAAAAGCTTTAATGTATCTTCAGTGAAAGCCTCATGCTTGGGAAATGCATAAGCTTACCATGCAGCTGGAGGACTTAGAGGTATTATTCCTCAGGGACTTGCAGTACTATCTCAAGTTTAAGAGAGGCGTTGTGGGAGCCCATCAGCTGGTGCATCACATCATGTTGCATTCTGTTCTGACACAGAAAGACTATTGCTGTGTGCACGGATGTGGAGGGCAATGCTTGCCACCAGCTCCATCCTGACATTCCCTCCTGCATCCTGACCGTTGTTGCAGTTATGCTGAGCAGCACCAGTTTGCTCTGAAGAGCACAGAAATCCTAAGCCGGCATATGTAGGCTCAGGGCTATTTACACAGGACACTGAGCACTAGTCCCACTATATTTTGACTCATTTAAGGTTTTAGTTCATAGTTAACATGATAATGCCCTAACTCAGAAGAGAGGAATATTGTTAATGGCTGTTGTGAATGGTATGAGGAAAGGGATGGATAGTGAGTGTAATAATTTCACAAAAGTTAACCATTCCAGTTTTGTACCTTTTTTGGCCAGAGCTGATTTGCTGAAGTATCCTTTTTCAAATACTAAAAAATACCCCTCCCAAACTCAGCTGAATGCTGCTCAAAGTCCTTTGCCAAACTATATGGCAAGCCCTTTATTTGTTTCAAGGGCTCACAAGATTTGGCTCAAGATTTGGTTCAAAATTATGCCATCTTTCCTTTTGGAATTCTTTAGAAGGTACTTTTGAGCATTTTTTGGGTTATCTATAGCTTTGGAACATGCCTTTTTCTTTGTTGAGTATACAGCTGCTGTATACTCAACTTAGTGAGACTATTTTGTCAAGGTGAAGGTTTAGTAAAAGCTGTCCAAATTTTAGTGCCCTATAAGAGACATAGCTATTATAAACTGAATGGCTTTTGTTTTTCGTTCTTTATTGACAAGCTCAGTACAGGATATTTTTGTCAGAAATGTCTGTCTATGAGTCCTAACCAATGCATTTTAAGGGCTAAGTTATAATCAAACGTTTTATTATCTTTGTGCCTGTTGATGTTCTATCAGATAATAATATGCTGTTGGGAGCTTGTGCCTGACCAAAGTACAACATTAATAAATGGACTATCTATGCTTTCCTGTGGCTTGAGCCAGCATCGTGGAGTGTTCAGGCTGAGCTACAAAAGGAATGTGAGAAAGAAAAAAACACCCAAATACTCACAAGATTATAACAACGACTCAAATTATGAGGGAGAGAAATCATTCGAAGGTTTTCTTGATGAAATTACTTTCTTCAAGGCATGAAAATTAGAGAATTCCTAGATCCAAGCCCCTTTAATACCCCAAAAAAGACTCTTGCCACCACAGGAAGTCAATTATCTCCATGGTAACCAAAACAAACAGTGAATATTGCTTTAGCAGCCACAAAGAATAAAAATTGCAGCTAAAATTCATTTATGTCTTGGGATCAGACACTTGAGATGAGAGAACTGGTCCATAAAGTACCCCAGTGGAGCTAGTAAAAGGAAAGTCACTCCCTTTGAAGAGCACAGGGAGCTGGGCTTGGAGTACATAAATTTCCTTTTTGCATAAAAGAATATTGTGAATTTGTCCATATTTGCATGGATACTCCCTTAACTTCCCTCTATAAATCTTATGTTTGGTAAAGGTTTGGCAATAGTTTCCTGAAAAGACAATTACCTCGTAGTCTCCTTCACTGCCCAAAAGAATCTCTTCTTTATTGCATTAATTAATTTGGGATAAATTAAATTATTTTTATTTCCTTCCTTATCTAAAAAAGTGCATAGATTTTGTTTTATTAATATTTCAGTGGAATAAAGTCAAAGATATTAAAACTTGGAACTTTATAAAATTTCCTTCATATTTATAAAGTGTGAAGACAAGCTCAATATAATAACTAGTAAGATGAATCAAAATAGGGAAAAGGCCACAAAAATCATGTGATTTCTGTTTAACAGTGCAGCTAATCTAGATATTTGTGCATTTGCAGCCAACACCAATAGTGTATTTCTCTATAGAATCCTCCTTTTCTACTGCAGCAGGACAAACTGGTTTGGCTTTAAAAACAATTGTATCAATTTATCTGAGATATAGTCTGTATAAATAGGTTTTGGTTCATGTTACAGAGCCTAGGGAATAGCATCCTTATCAGAAGTGCCTTTCAGTCATTGACATTTAGGAAGACCTAGCTAAGATGAGATCGTTCATCACATATACCCTGTCTCTGTCATTAATCTCTGAGCAGCTCTGTTAGCCACAGCCAGAGAGAGTACGAATCAGCTTCTGGTCTGCTATGGCGTGTCTCGTTCTTACAGTGAGCATAAATAATGCCCAGAATCTCAAAATGCTTCAAATCTGCCATGTCCTACTACAAAACCTCAATAAGTGAACTTTCAGAAAGCTTTTTCTCAGGTTGACCTGCTATGTATTGAATGCCTTGAAAGTCTGACCTTCTGCCTGAATTTTTGTGTCATTTTTCTTATTTGTGTATTACTAGAAGTGTAATTTAGTTTGGTCTTAAAAGTGTTTTCCTCAACATCCTATCCCTCCTCCCCCTCCCCTCCCCCCTCTAAAAATGTAGTATTTTGACATTTGTATTGGCAAAAAACCACAAAAAAAATCTTTGGGCCATTAGTAAGACATAGCAAAAAGAGCCTGGAAAAGCACAGACAGGTGAGAATTGCTGTTATTAAAGTTAATTAAGTCTTGCCACATCTTTCAGGTCTTGCTGTGAATTATCATCTTTCTATAGTATAATGCAAAGAAAAAAGTGAGTAAAGAATTTTGATCCATATGCTTTCCACTGCAGATGACATTTTCTCCAATTTAACAAAACAAGAAAGTGGAAGAGGATTTCTTGCCATTTGAATATTATTGCCAATTATTAAATGATGAAAGGACATTACAGCCATCTCTAAAATGTCCCCAAAGGGAAGAGCTTGTGCGTGGTCCAATTTTTTTTCTTTTGTTAATATATTAAAAATTGGAAAGAAAACCGCCATATTAGAAATATTTTGAAATTATGGTTTGTGGGCTAAAGTTGATTGCAGTCACTAAAAATAACCGAGAACACCTTTTCCTGTTAGCTGTAGAGATTCATCTTCTGGCCTGGCTGGCCAGTTAATAAGTGCAGCCAGACGTGACAAATCTGAGCCTTGGCTCCTGTTTTCATTCATTAAATTTCATTAAAGAAAACGCAGACATTTAAAATAAAGTCCTGCTGTCACTCTAAAAATTTCTTTCATGAAAAGGGGATTCTGTGTGACTGTAAAATGTGTCCATGAGATAATACTTTTCCCAAGTAATTTGAAGTATAGACATCCAGGCTGTATTTGTCAGAACACTCATTGGGACTGACGAAGCAGGGCAGGCTGGTGGCCACTGTTTTTAGGACCAGAATCATCTGGCTATATGGGACATATCTGTTGTGAATAGTCCCTTGCACATTCTAGTCCCCAGATTGTGCCCAGGAGCTCTTTCAAAAAGTGGGAATTAGCATTGCCTAAAATCGTGCCAGGCAAAGTCTGAGTAAGTGCCACCAATGGTCTTGCCCGAAAGGGATTCTGCGCATTACTTACCTCGTTAGCTCATATCAGTCCTCAGCATGGACACCTATCCCTGTGTGAAAATTCATGTCTTTTTCTACGCTAATTAAAGAAGGAGTAAAAATGACCAGTCAGGATCACCTGCCTCTATTTTAGAGGGCTGAATCCAGAGGAGGTAAATATAATTCCTATAGATACTTATTGTGTTCGAAACATTCTCTTCTGATGTTATTTTATACTTATCACAAAATATCCACATGGGATCTCAAAAAGGAGAAGAAAAATCTTTTAGACAAACTGATGTGAAAGTCTCTTGCAATATATTCTGTCTTGGGTCAGCCAGGAAACCTAGATTAGAATAAAATAATATGTAGTAAAAGAAAAAAAAAGAAGGAAAGCTCTTATATAATAATTTTATTTATTGAATAAGGACAGCATTTCAAAAAAAAATCTAGAATATGGATCATGTTAGTAATGGTACTGTAAATATTATTTCAGTGCCTTAAAGGGGAGATAAAGTTAAGTAATCAGACCTGAAAAATGTTCTGTTCTAGAACCTTAAGTATTTTAAAAATTATTGGTAAGAGATCTACCCAAATAGTCTCCTACATCCTCAACGTAACTCGACCTTTTTGTAACACTGAAGGACTCTTGTTCAGTGTTATTTAATAAGCTTTGGAAAATTCTTAAATATAAAATGCAACACAGTAAAAGGGAAATACAATACTGTAAATAGGAAAAGTAAAAGAAAAATTTAGAACATGGACACATCTTTACACCAGGAAAGGGTTAAAATCTACAAGACATGACAAGACACAGTAAACAAACCAGGAAAACTAGGAGACTTGAAAAGAATTAATGAATTTTAAAAAAAGATAAATGAACAAGTTAGAATAAATTACCAGTAAAGGCAATTGAAACAAAGATTATAAATAAAATATGAAATATAAAGTATAAATGAGGTTGGAAGACTTAGATTTATTTCCTAAGAAAGAGGAAAGTGAATGATCACACAGGGAAAAGATGGAAAAGTGGGAAGGTGAGACCAATATGTTAGAAATGAAAGGTTGCAATTGCATTCAATAATTTACTTTTCATACTTCATTGAAGTAATTATTAAAGATAATTTATAATATGTAATTAAGAAACAGTACTCAAGATGATTTTTTTTTCCCTTGCGATTTGGAAAGACCCCTTGACAAAATGGAAAATCGTCATGGAGAGCGGCAACACAAATAAAGACCATTATATATAAGCTAAGCATGTGGTGCTTTACCCGAAGAAGTTACAATGTAAATATTTAAAGAGAACAGATGAATGTGAGGACTCCCAACATAAAATAAAAGAGGCATAATAAATACCCTGCAAGTTTGAAAGGTCAAAAGTCTCTCAGACACAGATTAAATTTTCATGGTGTTTTTGCTAGAAATATGACTGTGTTCCCTTAACAGAACCATGACCTCAATTAATTTGTGTTCTAAATAGAGGAAAAGCAATACAGAACAGTCTTTTATTGTTGCAAAATAAAAATGTGTTAAAAATCTCTGATACGCAACAATTTATAAAATTTTATGAATATAAAGTTTTTCCTCAATTCCTTTTGCACATTCAGTGTCATAATCTTTAGGTGTACAAAGGTTTGCTGTGAAGCACCTGCAAATGTCCAATAGAAAACTACATTAATTTGTTGAAAAATATTTTGTAGTTAAAGAGAACAATAGAACCATGCAAGGATATGCAGCATCAGTTCAAAAAAGAGAAAACAGGGATCTAACACTGAAATAACCTGACTTTAGTGGGATGGCGCCTGTGTATAAAGATACTTTTGTTCCTAATCCTAGTAGTGTTAGTGCCTCGGGCAATACGTTGCAGAATACAAAGAATTTCACTATGGCAGTCAGTACCACAATACTAAGACATCAAGAACACTAACCTAACCCAAAACTTTTAAAGCTGATGTTTTTTAGCTCAATGTTTTGGCTTTCTCAAGGGCATATCCCTTTTAATGTTAATTTATCTTCTTTTATCTCCATAGGAAGAATCAATGCCATTTAATACTCAAACCTCCTGGAGGGGAAACAACAGAAGCTGGGTTAGGTAAAGTCCAGAATGAACTTTCAATCAGCCTAGCATGAAAATGTACGAAGACCCTGAATTAATTTCTACCTCCTCAAAACTGGTAGCCCGCAGTCTGAAAATTACTTTTCTCTGGCAACATTTTCCTCAAAAGAAATGTGTAACAGTGCAGTGTCTTTCCTGCTCCTGCACAGTCCTGTGTTTACCAGCCATTTCACTCTGACAGAGAGGAGTAATAGGGTAGCTCTCTTGTAAATGTGACTGACCCAGTGGAGATCACTGGGCTAAGTTACCAAGGCAGGGGTAGAACTGAGATTCCTTTACTGCAGCTGTAGCATATTTCTAGCCCTGTGGTTTGAATGGAAGCCTATCACATACAGCAGGGACAACAGCAGGAAAAGGTGAAAGTTGAGTTTGCAGGTGACACTCCAGAAGTGGCCTGGTCTAGCAGCATTGAGTTACTCATGTTTTGCCACAGGTGTCCATTATCATGTATATATAATGATTCAAATAATTGGAAGCAAGTTAAACGGAAATATTTCCAAATGTTAGATTCAACTTAGTAAGACTATTTTGTCAAGGCTGCCTTTGCAGACAGTGGAGGGGAGCTGTTTGATAAGGCTGATTGCAAGCATCTAAAATTAGGTTTCTATTCTGAATCAACTACAGAAGGAATCACTCTTAAATGGCTGTAAACAGAACCTACACAGGCCACTTTTGATAATTGTGCTGGTTTGAAAGTAAAACCAGTGAAAGACTCCAAGTCAGAAATACAATTTAATAGGAGGGGAAAATAAAATAAGTTCAATAATACAACCTGTTAGTCAGGGCGCTGGTAGCAATCCGGATGAAGTGGTCTCGTTGAAGCAGTGATCCTGTAGAAAAAGTCCGGTAGCTCCTGTCCTCTGGGAATCCAGCGGGTTGAGGGCCCCCCCTGTGCTATCCCGGTTTATATCCAGGTGGGAATGCTTGGCTCCTCCCCATGGGAGGAACATCCCACAATGGAACGATGTAATTTTATGACTCATACAATGGGTCCTTGATTGCCCATTAAACAGAGATAACTCCCGGATGGGAGTTACCCATGAGTCATACAGCAGAGCATGAATGGGCCCATTAACAGAACATAGTCCGGAGGGTGGGGACAGGGGGACACTGCCCCACCTGGTTTCAACAGTTCATGAAGATGGTGATAGAATACACATCTTGGGCATATTTTACATTGTAACCTAGGACAATAATGCAAAAGACAGACTTTGTGAATACTTTATACACTCTCCTCCTTAGGTCTCATAATTTGGATATCTTGGCTATAGCTTTGGGTTTTATTTACTCTGTTGTTGTGCATTATGTATTAAAGGAGAGCACTTGTGCTGTTGAATTCCTTGGAAATAATTGTCAATTTTAAATAATTGACCTATAAAGGCATTTCAGGCCAGCAGGGTTTTGGTAGTGGAGGGCTACATGCTGTCAGGGTGGCTTCTACAAAAAGTTGCTAGAAGCTTCCTCCTACATCCAACAAAGCCAGCGTCAGTCAGCTCCAGGACGGACCCACTATTGGCCAAGGCTGAGCCTGTCAGCCATGGTGGTAGCACTTCTGGGATAACAGACTGGGGCGGGCGGGGGGGAAACTGCAGAAACACAGCCAAACATGTAAGAGAAGCAGACACCCAGGCCCGTGAGGAAGGAGAGGCAGGATGTGCTCCAGGGGCTGATGTTGCCCTGCAGCCCGTGGCGCAGACCATGGCGAGTGAGGATGAGCCACCACAACCCGCAGAGTTCAGCTGGAACAGAGATCCTCCTGCAGACCGTGGAGGACCCCACACTGAAGGAGGCTGCGCCTCCACGGGAAGCCTGTGCTGGAGGACCCCACACTGAAGGAGGCTGCGCCTCCATGCGAGGCCTGTGCTGATGCAGGTTCCCGGCAGGACCTGTGGGCTCACGGAGAGAGGAGCCCCCACGGGCGCACATTCACTGGCAGGACTTGTGAACACAGGAGCAGCCTGTTCCTGAAGGGCTGCACCATGGAGGGACTGGTGATAGGGCAGTTTGTGAAGAACTGCAGCCCGTGGGAAGGACTCACACTGAAGAAGTTCGTGGAGGACTGTCTCCAGTGGGAGAGACCCCACACTGGAGCAGGGGAAGGGAGTGTGGAGTCCTCCCCCAGGGGAGGAAGAAGCAGCAGAAAAACTGATGAACTGTCTTAGAATGAACTGCTGAAAAGTATCCAGTGACTGTGTCAAAAGGTTTTGCATTGTCTGTAATAAGAGCTTTGGTATATACTTAACTCTATAGTTATATGGAGTTAATAACTCTATAGTTGTTTCCTAGTATAAAAAAAAAAAAAAAAAAAAGTGAAGAAAAACTGTCATTGTAGTAGGAGGAAATTCTGATTTCTGTAGAGGTGTGCCTTAGGATAATATGTAATATACCATTCTATTTCCACATACTGTCAATAAAAGGAAATCTAGCTGATTAGCTCAGATGTAAATGTTTACATCTTACCTCTTGAAGCAAACACAAGAGTCCACCCGAGAGTGGTGTAAGGAAGGCCTGTTTGCAGATCGCTGTCTCTGGCTTTGCTTACAGGCTCATCCAGCTCTTGAGACAAGACCTTTGTTTCATTCCTGGCTGGGAAACCCACCAAGACCAACATATTTTTGATGAACGTATTTACATTGGTTGAAAGGTGTGTTGTAAGAGAGTCCTTACCCTCTATGCTAATAGTACTCTTGTCATGCTCACTAATCCTTTGTTTCATTGTGCCAGAAGCCTTTCCTATGCAAATCAAGTCACAGGGGCACTTCAACATGTAAATCGCAATCTGCCTCACATGTGAGGAATTGATGGATTTTAAATTCCTTGTCTGTAGGGAAGCAATGAATGGTAGTTATGTAACATAGACTGTTACACTAGGTGCATCTCCAGTATTAAGTAGCACACTGTACCAAGTCTAACATAGTGCTCATAGTTTTGAGAATAAAAAAGAGAAGGGCCAAAAATCAATGATAAATGTATTTCTTTTCCTCTTTTCATCAGTAATGATCCTGATAAAACATTTAGTAGTCGAGGATTTTTGCTGAGAATATGGTACTGTTCTTTCATTGTGGAGTGAATGCTTACTCCTAGGGGAAAATGTTACTGAATATTTATTTGTATTGAATCTAAACCATTTCACATTAAAAAATGAAAAACAGAAAATCTGTCAAGTTAGAAGAGAACAGATTCGACAAATGACAATATGGTATCCACAAAATCATAAGCAGAAAAAGTTAGATAAGCTAAATTTGTGAAATTTAAACATCTAGAAATTATCAATTCTGAATAATATGCAACCCGGTGTATAAAAGGAATGAGAAAAAATTACATGACCCAATATTTTTTTTTTGGTGAAAACTTAAGAGAATTTCAAGAGAAGGTGGGGGATTGCAGGGAAAAAAAAAAAAAAAAAACCCACCTGATACTAAAACTGGTATCAAAAGATAAAATGCTAAGGACAGTACTTATCAGAGAAAGGTCACAGATCCTATCATGTGTGTGACCATATCAATATAAATATATTATGCTGAAAAAGATTTTTTCTTTACCATAAAAATAGAAGGTTTGTTTCATTTTGATTTAAGTCAAAAACTGAGTTTAACCTAAAGATTTAACACATGACAAAGTGTTTGCATGCTTAGTTCTAGCCATTTTCTCTGTCTGCAGTGTGGTCTACTCTCTTTTTAATAGTTAATAATTCGTTTTTACCTAAATTTGCACATCATTCTGCATTCCATATATGTTTACACTAGAGAATGACACATGTAAATGGGGTTAGTTTTAGAAAGATTAGTCTAGATGATTAGGCCTACTGGGTTTATCATTACAGAGAATATAAATATCTAGGTACATTTTATGGTGCCTAATTGCAAGTTTACATTTTTCAGCACTTAAAATGGAAAGATTTCCTGCTAAAAATGCACATCAAAATCAACAATGTGTCTTTTCTGAATTTTTCCTTTTATCTAAAGACAAAAGTGTGGTGCAGTTCTGTTTAGGAGATCAGAAAACCATTTACCAGTGGAAAGAATCTGACATATCATGCTTGGAAGTCTGGAAGAATTAAAAGTATTTAAGAGATTCTGAAAAGCATTATGCTGAAACCATCTGAGAAAGAAATAAGGTCCATGTAAAATTAAAATCCAAATCATCTTTGAATTACACACACACACACACACACACACACACACATATATATATATATACACACGAGTCATTTCACCATTTTCCCCCTTGACACCCTCCCCCACCCAAAATATGGAAATAGTCCCTTTCATCTGTTAGTGATATTTAACCAAACCCACAATACTTAATTTTCACATCCTCTCTAATTCTCCAGACTAAGAAAACATCATGAAATTTTTCAGAAACACTTTGAGGAACAAGAACCAGCTCACTGAATGTATGTGTAGAATAAGAAGGACTACACCCTTTTATGAAGAGAAATAGGCATTTGCAGGGCATGAATCATCTGTTTCTAAAATAGGTCAAAAGATTTGTGCCTTCAAATGCCTATTTCTTTTCTTTGACTAAAAATGGAATTTCAGTTGAATGACTCAAGTGATTCAGACACCATAGGTGTCAAAAATGAGGTGAAAAGTATATTACCCATAACTATTTTAATGAAATTGTTAATTTGAAAAACTTTTATAAAGATGAAGTTCCATTGTCATCTCTTTACTTGCCATACTAGTATGTTCAAGTATATCAAACATTTTTCTGTAGGGATACTTTAAAATTACTATTTGAAACAATAAAATTTCAAACTATTAGATTAAATTATAATAGGAAAAATTATATAGGATAAATTATTGTATTAATCATTCTCTAAAATCTTCTCTGCTACAAAGGCTTTTTCCCACATTTGGTTAAAAACCAAATACAGAACTTCCATTTCTCTCTCTCACACACACATACATAGTACTTTTTCTGAAAATGTTTGAACTTGCACAAACAGTTGAAAGGTTATCCCTGTTTCTTTGCTTTTATAGGAAACATGCTTGCGATTTTAACCTCCTCCCTCTTTTCTCAATGTAGCAGCTTTACATGGATGAATGTGAGCAAACCGAATCCTCAAAGACCACCTTTGTCTTCTGTGGTCTAGTGGCCACAGAGGTCAGATTTATCTGAGCTAACTTAGGTCACCACTGCAATTTTCTATAGCTCAATTAGTTGCTATAGCCTTTTTTTTTTGTAATCAGTAGTGAGAAATAGGTGTTTTAAGGCATTATTAAATTAAATATTAAATTCCTGCAGATGACTCTGTCCTGAGAGGTACCTTCTTCTCATTCACTGTAAAGAAACTTAACATGCCAATCTCAGTTATATGGTAACTGTACGTTTCTCACCAAAAATGATCCAAGGAGCAAACTTTTGAACAGGAATTAGAGCTATCTAGGTTCTTTGCTCTGTATTCCAGTCGGGTCTTTCTTGCCAGAGAGACAGAACATGTACATGACTGAAGAGCTGGGGAATGTCAATTAGGCTTGGGGGCCAGGACTTGTTTCCTTACTTTGACCTACACGTAAATGTTTACTTAGCAGATTGTCTGCATTTAGTCAAAAGAATCCCACCTAAGGTCTTTCCTTGTATTTATAGTATACTGGACAACAAAGCAATTTCAAAATTGCTTTGTTTCCCAGAGTGAAAAAAAAAAAATCAATTCCCTCTGTCCAACCCATAGGGAATTTTTTTTGTGTGATATCCTTAATTCATACAGCACAACTGGCTACTACTGCCTTCAATTAAGCCTATTTGAAAGTATGGCATCTATAAGAAACAGACCTTTGTTTGCCTCAGTAATTGCAAGCATGAGGAAAACAAAGTGCAAGACTGAATAAAACAGAAGACATTTAGTGATGTGGAATGGTTGTTGTATGTGTGATTAGGGAATAACTTGGAAAAATGACTGTTAGGGTACAAATAAATGCATAGTTGTCAAGTTTAGCTGGTCCTGGCATGACATTTTCCCTTCTCTTTAACACACCAGTTCATACAGAACTGTGATTAAGTAATAAAATGCATAGTGTCTTCAAATAAACAGCTCGAGGACAAGTGTGGCATACAGTGGAAATTTAAGTTTTGGTAGTGATGCAGTAGTTAGAAATGTTAGAGAATCATACCTTAGTACATTACATTACTGTAGATAGTAATCTTAAAATTGTTTTTCTCTTTAATATGCCATCCAACTCTTGTGATGTACGCCAATTTCTTAATTTAACATTTTTACAGTACTTCTCTGGCCCTGAACAATTCTGTTTAATCAGATGTTTCTTAAAAGCACAATAAGATGATATTCTGTGCCCTTTTCCCTAACATTTATAACAAAGTTATAAAATTAGCAATTCACTGTTTTTGAATAGTTATTTAGTGTTTTTTCCCTTTTGCTGTAAAAGAGAGCTGCAAAAGATTTGATAATACCTCTGAGAAAGGTATTTTTTGGCTTCCATTAAAATTCTTCTGAGTTTGACTTTATTAGGATACCTGTTTCATGTTCAATCCATTACACTTTTTCAAAGTAGTTTGAAAAAGTGCCTATGTACATTTTCAATTTTCTTGCAGAAATGTTCACACTCCTATGTATCCAAAATGAGAGTGAAAAATACAGTGGTGAATTATCATTCAGTTCTCTTCTTGGTAAATCCTAACTGCTAGCAAAAGAACCTAAAAATAATGCTGTGGCTTTAGAAACCATTTTAAGGATCTTGTGTAGGTCAGTTGTGGTGTATGAAAAGGTGGTGACAGTACAAATAAGTGACCTTTATTTATGATCTTTAAATGCTCTTGATATTTTCAAAATAAGTTTCACAGTTTCAGTGATCTGGTGGAAGGGTTTTGTTTTGTTTTATTTTGTTTTGTTTTGCTTTGTTTGCTAGTGTTTGAAGGTTTAGACAATATAAGGTCAATAAGGGACTTGTTCTGACTCTGTACCCCTTCATTTCTGCTGAGACGAGCAGTATTGAGACTTCTGCCCTTTATAGTAAATAGCGTTGGGTTTTTAAGAGCACAGTGTAGCATACACAAAATTTTTGAGGCTATGTTTTTCATGTTTACATCTTTAAAAAGGATATGCTGCCTACTCTCCAAAAGACACAAAGAGGGCAAAGAAAATGCCATCCAAGTAAATGCATGCCAAAGTATATTTGCAAGATCCTTCAAAAACATGCTCTAGGTATTTTTATCTCTTCTTTAGATTAATTCTCTTTGTGTCTGCTTATATACATGTATGGGTTGTTAAGGAAAAGAAGTGTATAAGAAGAGGAGATTGTCTCTGCTGTCAGTTTGATGTCTATTCATCAGTCCATAAAGCTTTGTCTAGTTTTGGTTTTGTTTTTTGGGTTTCTAAAAATCATTGCACAATGAGAATATATGTATTTGTACATATTTACTTATCTGTGCATATTTTAGTGAGGGGATTATTTTGCCTGGGCCAGCTGAAAGACACCTGCTTGTCGACATGAAAATTTGTCTGCACTTCTTTGCTGCCAGCATGGGGTTAGAGTATAAAATAAGCTCCTTACTTTATTTATATTTGCCAGGTCTCAAATGATTCAATAATAGTCTCACCTTATGTAGCTTGGAACAACTATGCCATTTTGGGTGAACAAAGTTCTGTTGCATAAATAAAAACAGCAAAAATGCTGTTCATTGTATTTTAACAAATGAGGAATTTAAAATCCATCAGAATGTCATGTGTGAGACAATAATGTGATTTACATATTAAAATGCCCCTGTGGGTGGATTACCATAGAAAAGATCATTACATAGTCGGGCTGTTTTTCCCCTTCATCAAAATCTCTTTTAAAATGTCTCAGAGAAGCAAGTGAAGTGAAAACTGTCTTGATTATATATCTCATTTCATTTCTCTTGTCTTTAAAAATCAGAGAAGTTGAAAGCACAATGAAAAAGAAAAAGAAATCCCCAAACCTTAAGAAATAGGTGTAAAAATCCTTGACAGACTGAAAACAGTTTTGGAAAGAGGAGGGAAAAGGTGGAGCAGAGGAAAAGAGGAATGTATTCTGAGTTTATCAATACATGACTTGATGTGTATTAAGCAGAATA
The DNA here is from genome assembly GCA_013397315.1 of Donacobius atricapilla. Lineage (NCBI taxonomy): Eukaryota > Metazoa > Chordata > Aves > Passeriformes > Mimidae > Donacobius > Donacobius atricapilla. The sequence goes on along the minus strand of WBMY01001045.1, from coordinate 319,572 downwards.
GGCCTAAAATATTTATGTCAAAACCCAAACTGGAATGATTATTCCGAGATAAGCTACTGTCATGTGTACAAGGTCAACAAACAAGAACCTATTTATTCTACAAAAAATGAATTCAATTGAGTGCATTTTTCTTCTCTGTTTATCTATTAACAGTACAAGAACAATGAAATTGTGTGGGTACCCAAAAGAGGACTAAAGTATGTGAACTGCAGTCCTACTTATAGCATATATAAGACTTTGACTGAAAAAAGTTTTTGGTGTAGCAGTCAGTCATGCATCTCATATTTTGTAGTCTCATAATTCCAGAATGACTGCTTTTGCCTGACAGATGAATGCTAACACTGACATCTCTTGGAGTTAGAATTTCTATCTCTAAAGCATATCCACATATATGGATGTCTGCATGCCAATTTAGTCCTTGGACCCCCATAGAACTGATGCTATAAAAGCATCCAGACAAGTGTCCATACATGTCTTTTAGGCAAAGAAGAGAATAATTTTAAAATTAAGCTATGAAGACCTAAATTTCCTCACAGACTTACTTTGTGGCAAAACTGCATGCACTGGTGATTTTTGATTGTCAGTATGCCTGCAATGTTTTGTTTGGTGTAGAGGTTGTTTTTTCCCTTTCACTGAGCAGACTGCAGTGTCTTTTCTATGATTTACATCCACTTCCTCTGATGAAGCAATGCAATGATGCTTTCAAGAATGAAGCTTGAATAGTTTCCTAAACTGTAGCCTGTGGACTGCCTATGACTTGCAGATAAGTCTTGCTTTTTCTATATAGATTGCTGTTGATGACATAATCCAGCCCTCTTGGTTTTCTTTTCTCCTTAGAAATCATACTAAAAAGAAGAAAAAAAAATCATCTGGTTTGAGACATCAATTTCCTAACATTATGGTCTGATCAAAATGATGGCTACTGTGTCTAATTATTAGTTAGTTGTTAATGGTCAGTGTGAACAAAGGGTGGTCCATGAAGCAGATTCAATGTTTAAACACATTCTAAAAGGAAGTTTCTGTAAACCTTATCTTTTAAAAATTAAATTGGACCTGACAAAATGTCTCTGTGCTGGATGCCACAAATTCCTAAAGCCTCTAGCTGCTGATATAGAGATTTTTTTGAGATTGTATATTCTTGAGGCAAGTTTAATAAAAACATTCTGGTTTTGTATAATCAATCTTTTTGTCTGTGTATTTGCTCTGATCCAAAACCTATTAAAGTCAATTAGAGTGACTGTGTAAATGAAACGATGCAATGATAATGTAGGAGTCATTGTGCTGTGACTTGCATTAAGCTCTAAGCCAACTTCTTGTAACTCAGCTATTTCCATAAACCTCAGCAGATTTGGACTGACCGAGTGATCATTCAGTTAATGAAAATGTCATACTCTATCTGTTGATAAACCTCTCTGTGAAATAGTTTCTAATAGTACAGAGGATTTTCCATGTCTTTGCCTTTAAAATTCCTTTTGTTTGTTGATTGTTAGTGTTCTATATCAAGTAGCACTCGTATTCTTTGACTTGTTATCAAATGAAAATTATACTTAATATTAAAAATTATTATTAAGATCACATTCATGACATAAGAAATTAACAAATGAATCTTCATTATACTGCTTTGGCTTGGTACATACATACTCTGTCTAGTACATGCTTAGGAAAAAATGGTTTTTTTGACTCCCATTTTAAAGAAAATAATACTCAATTTAAACTCGCTTTTCCTATGCTTTTTTTGGTTTTGAAATCTGACATTTCCTCTTAGGAGAAAACATGATATATACATGGATGGAGAAAGAAAAAATAGCAGAAGATAACAAAGGGGATTATGAAGATGGATGTCAATTAATTTGCTAAAAGACTGCAAGGATGTGTGACAAGACCACTACTACCATCACAGGGTCTCTAGGCTTTTAAAAATATTTGGGTTTTGTTTGTTTTTACTTTTTCCAGTGTGGTGCAGTCAAATGTTTTTCTGTTGGTTCAGCATTGATTTTAACATGAAATCAAAGTGTTAAGAAGGTAGAAGAGTAAATGGCAAAAACTGCAACACAGAAGATTGAGAGAGTGATTGAAAAAAGGTAGGGAGTACTAGAAAGAAGGCTGTTTCCATTTGTTTTGAGGGAACATACAGAAGGAAATTCTCTTATTTGGTTTCCCCTGTTGGTTTATTCTATAGTTATTCTTCAGTGTCCAAGAAAGGAGCAAAAACCAAAAAGCAGAAAACCGCATTGTTATCTTGAGTTGCTAATGAGGACTGAAGTTCCCTAAAAGGTAAGAATAAGAAATAAGATGCCAAATGAATTAAGAAATGCTTTTTTAAAATAGACACACTACTTTTCTCTCATGACTATCTATCGGATCAATAATGAATAGTGTAAGAGTTGTGTAAATGCATACACCCATACCACTGTAACAGCACTGTGGTCTTGGTGCTCCAGCAGTCCTATAAACTTGCCTGGACATGTGCCCATGTAGATAACAATTCTAATCCAATCATCCTCCTTTTTATTTGTTTCATCCAATTTTTCTGGGTTTTCTTTCAATAACAGTTTTACTCCTGTCATGAAATTTTCTAAAATGGGTGTTATTGTCCCAATTGTGATTTTTATTTTTCTGTTTTTTGAAAGCAAAAGGGCTTTTTAATTGACTTCCATGAAAGTAAAGTTAGCCTCAAGCTTCATATACTCAGAAACATAAAATTATATTTTCAAATCTTTCTGTGATCTTCAGCCTCACTACAGTTCACTTCAACCTGCTTAGGACTTCTAATGCAATATTTTTCTGACACAAAGATCAAAAGTCTTGCAAGCAGCTGTTACTCATGTCACATACTTCAGATAAGGAAAAGCTAAATATTTGATCTGAGCTAGATGCTACCTTGTGGAGCCAACACACTTGGTCTCCAAAGAGTCTTCTCCCATTCCAAAAGACTTAGGACAGTTGTTCTGAATGTCATTTTTAATGGGGAGTTTCATCTCTTTAATAAGGATTATTTCTCTTCTTTATCTCTGAAATCAAACTTCAGCTAGATATGTGTTTCTTAGGTAGTTGCATCTAATTGAGAAATCCTGTTGCTCAGGAAGAGTTTTTCTCTGGGCATGTATCTACCATAAAGCATCAATATTGCCCTGAATAATATTCTTTGTAATTTCCAAGGCAGGAGCTTTTCTCTCAGTGTTTCAATTGCCACAGGAAAAATTTTCCTCAGATTTATCCACTAGAGGTAGAATGCCAAGGGGCACCTTGCAGCACCTTAGAGTCCTATTGCTGGTCAATGGAAAGTGCATGCTTCAGTCTCTTTTTATATTTTTATAAATTACATTTAAGATATTCTAACGCACCATTGAAAGTACTGAAAAAAATATTAGAACAAGACAGTAAACAGTATATTTCTTTCAGTAATAGTCTTGATATCACACTGGGTAAGATAGAGTGCTGCTAGCAGGACTTCTGCCTTTTTTATGAAAGACCATCTTCTGCTTGTCTAGTACTGTTGGTGTGCTAATTCTAAGAGGGTCACTCAGTCATTCCCTCAATAAACATCCTGTCTGAGCATGAAAAACTAGGGTCACAGTATATATTCTATATTATTTAAATTTATCTTTAGAATCTTACTTACTTGTTATCAAGAAAATAGCATGAAAACGAAGACACAAACAAAATATGCCAAAGCTCCAAAATTTGAGTCAGGACATTTTTTGGCAATGTAGCAATTTGGACTAATTATTGTACAGTGCCAAAGGCATTCTTGTCAAATGCATGATGAAATTCTTTCCTCCCACGTTCTCATTAATTTTCTTTTACCTCTGCGTAGTTTCTGCTAATGTCACTGTGACTCTGTTTTAACAGAATCTGAAAAGAAAACCTAACCCACACCACCTCAGGAGAAATTATTGAAGTTTTTCTGCAAAACTCTTCAAAATTTTCACTGTATTCATAGAATATGTGGTTGGAACTGCAATATCTTTGAAAGTGACTATTGCCTTCACTGAGATAGGATTCACTTTAGTGGGGGGGAGTTAGATATATCCCCATCTTCTTCATATCTCTTCCTTTAGGAACACTGGGGGTCCTGGGAGAGCAAAGAAGGGACACTCCATACATCTAACAGTCCAGATTGATTTGCATTTATATGGGATACTCAGAAAACCATAGAATACCAGGTTGAAAGTCACACCAAGGATTATCAGGTCCAAGTCTTCTTGGCAAAAGCATGGTCCACATAAGATGATCCATTACACTGTCCAGAGTTGGGGAATCCACCACTTCCATCAAGAGTTAATTCCAACAGCTGATTGTTCTTATTGAGAAAAATTTTCCTCTTGTGTTCAGTTGGAGTTTTCCCAGGAGGAACTTGTTCCCATTACACCTCACCTTTTCCACATGACTGCTTGTAAAAAGAGACCCACCATCTGACGATGTTTTTTTCTGCTTGTTCTCATCTTGAGAGGCAGCTGAGGAATTTTTTTTACTGTTTTGATTGTCCTGGTTTTCTCCCCAGTTGCTTTCAACAGGGTTGCCAGTTTGGACCCCTCCCCAGCATTTGTTTAAAGCCCACCTCACCAAGATAGCCAACCCTGATACCACAGGCTCCCTTGCCATTCATAATAAGATAGGTAAAAACAAACCACTATTGTTTCTGCTTTTTGGCATGGAAACAAAGTTTAATTTGCCCCTAAATAATATTTGTCATGTATAGAAGAAAACATATGCTTAAGTTAGCATGCTCAAATAGAGAAGAGAGAAGCAGGAATAACAAAAAAGTACCTAAAAATACCACCCTTGAGTTAATATGTTTTTAAGGATCACACTTAGTAATAAAAGAAGGATTTTCATTTTACTTGCCTCCTAATCAGCTATCAGAAGAAACTCCCAGAAGCTTTTGTGTTGACATACAAAGGCTTTGTGGGCTGCTAAAGCTGCACATACTTCTATAAAAGACAGAAATTATATGCCTTACAAGCCAAGATTTTGCTGGTGCCAACTGGGGCAAGCTGTACAGTTGCTGTGTGAGATATGTGTAATAAAATTTTACTCACCTAGGGGGACAGCTGAACCACAGGTTTCCATCCTTCTTCTGTTGCTGTTGCTGTGTGTGTGATCTCTAGTGCATCATTTTTTCTGTTGACATAAACATAGCTTACCAAAGAAGTATCTTCAGTAAATATTTTAGAGCAGGCTAATACAGTTTCTAACTCAGTGTTTCTTTAGAATTGAATTCCAGGCTTCTGAGTGGCACCAAAGAAAACAAAACCATTTTGTTTCAGTGAATGAAATAAATGAAATACACTAATTCATATGAAACTCAAATAGTGGCAACTGAGGTTTCCTCACACCTCACATCCTCCTTAATTTTCTTTTGAGGGAAGACTTCACAGCAGCAATTTTAGATGTGCAGCTGAAGCACAAGGGTAATTTCATTTGACTGTTGAAATAAAACAGCACTGACACATACTTGGGTGGAAAAGCGTAGAGGGAGATTGTAACCATACTGAGGCTACCTCACTTAAAATCTAGAATTCCTCTGCCAACAAACAAACAAACAACAGTTTTTGATGTGCTGCACTGTGCTTAAAATCAAAGCCTTTCTTGGATTTTATGGATTGAACCCCTTAAATCATTGGAAGCCAGTTTTAATTTACCAAAATGGCCTCTGAACTGTAAAGAGATGGAAGATAGGATGAAGTTTGTGACAGCTAAATAACTTGCACAATTTCTCAGCTTTCCAGGAAAAACTACACAGACACATATCTCAAACTGTTTTTTACTTTTAGGGATTTTAAAGATATATGGGATGATAATGACTTACATTCATCACCACACTTTTTCATGCAGAAAGATTAAAAATATATGTCATAAAATGAACATATAAAATGGTCTGACAAAGGGCAGACACATAGTCACATCTGTATAACAAATTCAGTAAATGCTAAACACTGAGCACCACTAAAAAAAATGCATAATGCAGAGTAGAGAAGATTATTGTATCTAATTGAAAAACTGCAGAAGGGAATTTGGTTTGTGTTTAATTACTCATGCTGAAATTTTTTTCTCTATTCTACCCAGGTTCTGGAACAGCCCTCACCCAGGCAATATGTAAGTATATCCCAGAAGATCATTAATTGATGTGAATAGCATTTGTCACATCTTATTCTCACTCCTTTCTTGCAAGTGGAAAATTATCTGAAGTTTTTGACCTAGGAAGATGCATATACTTGTATGATTCATGCCTGAGATGCCATGGATATTTGTGATTGAAAATAAGATCAAGTGAACTCTTACTGGACTTGAAATGGCAGCCACTGAAATTCATGTCATGATCACAGTATCTGGAAATTTCTTTTGGTCTTTGAGATGGGACCACAGACAGCTTTATACAAACATATTATGTTCCAGACTAGAGCTGCTGTTTTGCTTGCTTGTTGGTTTGGCTTTATGTTTGTTTTGTGTGTGAGTGTTGTACTAAAGTGCTGTTTCCTTGTTTACAGTAGCATAGGAGTTTCACTGTTCAATAATGCACTAAGATTCATTGGTATTTACCTCAGAGGTATATATGAACTATGGATAATCACAGTGGTTAGAAGAATTCAGCAATGCTATCAGTTGTCAATATAACAGAATAATAAAAAAGAGAATAGAATGACTGTATATTACTATTTTTAAAAAAATATTTTTAGGCTCATGTTGTGATGTCCTTTATAGATCTAAGAGTTTTTGAAGAGACTTTCATATTTAACTATATTGACTTATACTGTTTTCATGAGTAACTAAAATGTTGTTCGACACACTGACACACAGACACACACACTCACTTTGGTGAGAGGTCATTAACTGTTTATTATGAAAATCTGACTCTAGTTTTATAGTATTTCTACAAAGGCCAGGGATTGGGGGAGAAGGTTGACACCTCTCCTCATCTCATTGGTCAGGACAACTGTCCATCAGCTGTCCATATCTCTAAGACAAAGAATGTAAACTACCTAGACTTAAGGAAAATATTGCTTCTGTTTGTAACACCCGTATGTGAGAAACTACCTAAGAACTATGAACTGTGAGACACAAAAGGAAGGCTGAAAAATCAGGGTGACACTAAAAAGCCCCAATTTACTAGCATGGAATGGTTGATTGTAAGAATTTCCTTATTGCCAAGAGAATATTTTATTTTTTACTTCATCTTTAGTTTGTAGTTGGATATTTGTGACTGTGAGGAATCTATCAAGAAAAGTGAAACTAATTATTACCTTTTCTCCCATAACATGGTAATTTGAGTAGTTGGTGATGAAGCACTGGAAAAGAAAATGAGAAATTGAAGAGGGCTGCTGGAGGATACAAAGACATATCAGGCAGATCTGGAAAGAAAGCCCTGAAAAATAGATTTTATGAGATAAGCAGAATAACATGAGAAGAAAAAGATCTCATTAATTTCTCATGTTTTTCTCTCTTTACAGACTGAGTACTAAAGCAGAAATAATGCAGCTGTTTTGAGATCAGCAGTTTTGTTGCAAATAGAAGTCTGAGGAAACAGTTCAGTGAGCACCAGTGTGTAATAGGGATAAGGATGCAGATTCTCCCTTAGCTCAGCCTCTTAAACCATCCAGACTACTGTGATTGTTCTTGAAAGGATAAGACAGGCAGGACTCCCAGACCCATAAATCATTTAGGAAAGTCTGTTATATTAAATTTAAAAAGGAGGAAAAAATGCCAGTCCCACAGTTGCAGTAATTCTGCTCCATTATTGTTTTACTGTATTCTAGCTTTAGGATGAGTCTTGCACGCTGCTTTGAATTTGACAATTTGATGGAATGTACTGTAGGGAAGATTTTCCTTAATATTAAAAAAAAAAAATCAACAACAACAACAACAACAACAACAACCAACCCAAACAAAAATTAAAAGTTTTTTCTTACTTTTTAATCTAATAAAGATTAAATTAGTAGTGATAATTCTACAAGGCACAATTCCTTTAGGATCACATTTGAAATTTCCACACTGATTAGAATTTTGCCTTTAATAGCAGTTTCAAGAGGTCAAGGAGAAATTAAGGGTGGATATATACATTCTGATGATATTGGCTAAGTTGTGGATATCTATTCAATTGTTATCTTGTAAAGTGGATTGAGATGTCCTTCAGAACTGTTACTTCCTCTTTTCTACCCTTGCTCTGCAGTCACCCTGGGAGTCATCCAGACCTTAAGATTCTCAAGGTCAAAGCTAATCAAAACCACCTTATCCCTCTCCACTAATTCATTATCTGCACTATCTGTTCCTTACCTCAAAGAAATGTAATACTTCTGCAATAGGAATTATCTCAGCCTGCTCTGCTCTGAACTGTAGAACCATGAAGCTGTTGACAGCCAAAGGTACAAGTTTTTACCATGTTTAGAGGATGTCTGATTACTATGGCACAGTCTGAACCCGCTCTAGCAGGGCAGACAAGAGATGTGATGTGCTCCTTGAGTTAGCTCTTCTGCCTCTGTATTGCTACTGTTGAGACATCTGCAGCTGCAGTAGACCTGGCATGATGATTTTGAACTGGAAGGCTTCAATGGTCCTTCTACTTGCATTTTATCAGACTGCTTCCAGAGTTCTCAAGTGAAGACTCTGAATTTTGCGGTGGAGACTTGACCAATTTTGAGTCTTGGTCCTTTTATCATGCAAGTAAGCTCACACTTTGCATTAGTGAAAGATATAACTCAGTGTATTTTTGTTTTAATGCTCCCCAAAGTTTTGTTGCAGTAATTTCTAAGTGAGGAGGCACATCTACGGATTGTGACTGTGAACTGGTTTTGACTTGATCCGTGAAATACAGTATGGACCTAGATAAGACAAAGAGTAAGATCCCTCCTGGGTGTGAATTGTAAAGCCTATGTTGTCTCATGGAAGGAGAACAAGAAAAAGGATGATGATGTGCAGAAAATATGTGAAGAAGAAATCCAAAAGCCAAGGAATCATTGAAATTGCATGAGACATAAAAAAGGGAAATGAATTCTAAGAATTCTCAGATTTTGATACATATTTTCACCAAGAAATGTAAGAGTTCTCCAACAACCAAAACATGCAAATCCTTAAAATGAAGTTATTTCCCTGAAAAATGGGCTCAATCTATTGCTTACTAGAGAAATACTAAGAAACCCAACCCTGTATCAACTAAAAAACTGTCCTGAATCAGGCTTTGAGATGGAGCAGAGAACTGCAGCCTGTGGCAGCACTGCTGTATCAAATTTAATTCAGAGCATTTAATATATAATTTTCTTTCTTGTCCACTGGTTTCAGGTATTTTCTCTATAGACATTTGAATGAATACAAAGTATGTCATTCATTTCAAATGGAGAGACATGAGAGACAGCTGCTTCAATGTGCATCTCTTTTAAAAAGAACAAGATGCAGATTCTCATCTGGGAAGTATATTGTCATTCTTAAAGGGTGTTATCACACACATCCTCTCCTTTCCCCTTTATATTGATCCTTAGAATAGACAGAATGTTTTAACCTTTGGAATTTATCACAATGGCTTTTCTTGCCTTCAGTTCTACTGGGTTGAGCTCTCTGTATCTGCACTGAGATCTTCATATCTTCTTACTTTCCTCACATTTCAAGAAGCCTTTCTTGTTCCAAAACTCTTGTTCGAAGACATATATAGATGTTTTTGGGTTTCTAATCTGAAAAAGAAGTGGCTACACTCTTTGGGAATTAAAATTAGGTCTCCAAAGGAAATAACTCTCCTTTAGAAAATCCAGATGGCTAAAGGAAGATTATTATCTCTGACATGATCCCATCCCTACCATGCCATTTACTATTTTTCTCCTCTCTTTGGATTTGATCCTATTTCTGCCAGAACATTTAGTTTTATTTAAATGCAATGACACAAACGTTGCTAATCTGGTTTCCCCTCATTTGTTTGTGTACCTGCTGTCAACAATGGTTTTATCAGCCATCAAAATCTAATTGAAATGGCAATGCTGCATGTAGTCATCCAGTAACTATGAAATAAATAGACTGAACTTCAAATGCATTTGAAAAAAAAAAAAAGCCCCTAAAGTGACATAAACAGAATAAGGTAATTAAAGAGCTCCCTCTATGATTTTTAATTTTTTTTAAATGCATATTTATCTAGAGACGTCACTTCTAAGCTTCAGAGGTAGGTTCTTTCTGCCTTGTTTCTGTATTTCCAAAAGAAGACTGGCTGGATGGAGTTAATTTGGAAAATTGTTCTAGTAAATAGTGCAAAAAAGCACTTCATCATCATACCATGAAACCATGCTTTGCTTTCTCTTCAGAGAACTCCTGCAGTAATACACACACTACAGTTAATAATAGATTATAAAAAGCAGTGCCCTTTATCATCTGAACACCAAATCTTTAGAGGCTTGCAAATAGAACAGTCTGTTCAGTGATTGTAGAAATGTGACGTCAAAGGCCTGTTCTGCTTCTTATTTGAAATGTCTTCATGTTACTCTAGATAGTCCATGCCCTATCTTAGAATAAATCAGGATTGTGCATTGTAGTACACAGACAACAGAGCTTTGCCTTAATGGAAACCATATAGCAGTAACTATTTAAACTTTTGGAAAAAAGGGTAACAGAGCTCTCAAAATAAGCCCTGGTCATGAATGTATATATATGTAGTCCTATGATGGGTTGGCATAGCAACTATTTCTTAGAACTCTGTTGCTGCCTAAGTAAACAGCTAAAGCACCGACAATGTCTCAGCTAAGCTGTGCCTGTCTGTAGTACCAGCATGTACTGCACATTAACATTTTCTTGCAAAGACGCGGAGATTCTACTGCTGCTCATTTATGCTGCCATTGTTGTCAGTGTTTTCACCAAAAATCCTAATTTTCTTACTGATTTCATGATGTAATGTATCTAAAGATTCTATTTGTTTTTTCAATTCACAACATAGCATGCCATAAATGGTCTCAACATAGACACTTTTTTATGCCCTTAATTTGTATAATTTCAATAGCATATTTTTCTGAATGCCAACAAAAGCTAAATGTGAACATAAATTAGTCATGGAAATCACTTAAACGAGCAGCATACCAGATTGTACGTATCATGAAAGGCTATTCCATAATTTAATCTTTTTATTTGTATTTGTGACAATTTTTATTAATTGTGTCACCCTAACATATTTTTTAAATGCTAATCACTTAAGCTGGTAGCCTTCCTTCACTGCAAAACATATATTTAAGTGTATATAATCTAATCCTTAAAAACAGTTGAAGCTTGTGATCCTTTAAATAAAGATTCATTTATGAATAATTTGCAATGAAATTCCAAAATGATTCTTTAATAATTTATAATGAAGTCTAACTGAATCATATGTGTTTTATAATCAGTTCAAACACCTACCAACATGGTTATAACTACCTGCAGCAGATGGTACTAATGTCCATATTATACTGGTAAACTATTAATAAATACTGTATAGATAGCAGTAATCTGTTCATTAGAAGTTACTATTGATAGATACAAGCTCCCTACTATTCTTTAGTTCGAATCTTTAAAAAATGACTAGTCATTTTAGTTAATATACCTTTGCAAACCATTTATCCATTTCTAATGAATGAAAAAATGTTTCAATTAGTGAATTCTAAATGTCTTATTCCCAGCATGGAATGTTAGGTTCTCTTTGATGTAGTTTCCCTGAATATTTTTCTCTGCACCTGTCTCCCTAGTGAGCTTGACAATTCATGCCATTAAAGCTCAATAACACCCTCTCTTCTCCTTGTGCCTTAATTTTTCTTTCCTAGGAACCTCTCAAGTGTGGTCTTCTTTCTGCTGCTTAGAAAGGTGTGATTCATGGGGAATCCCACCTGAGAGCATTTGGGCACAGAGAATGGTAGGGAACCAAAATTGTTTTGCTCCTTCTCTGACGTATTTGAGTATTCTACAAGATACAATGCCTGGTAAAATACATCACTGCAGCATTGAGATTGACTATAGTATTGTTCTGGGGTGGGATTTGTCTCACTTCACGTTAGTCCTTCCTAGTCTCTTTCAGTAAACTGCTTCCAAAGTCATAGGGGAGAAATAAACGTCTCTGAATAGGCACATGAGATCTAAGAGAGGTGTCTTAGTAGGTTTGATGAGTCAGCCACTGGAATGGTTTAGTTCTCAAGCTTCTGATGACAATGGAAAGAAGCTGGCAAAATGCTTTGGCTGTATACCAAAATCTAGATAATTGAAATTAAGAGACGCGAATATGACACTAGTGTGTGCTTCAGCTAAAGGTTAAAAATCCTAAATCCAGTTATATGTAAAGTATCTATGGACCTATATGTGCACCAGGTATCTGAACTTCCATTATAGTTGGTAGTGGCCTGTCAACACACCAGTCTGGAGACTGAAGAATAGCTATCCTCTGTTAAACAGGCAGATCTGTTCCTTCAGATGAACAGTCTTAAGGACTTCCTTGGCTGCATCAGTTATATTTGCAGTGATTGTAATAGGATTTTGTGCTTCTGCCTTACATGTAGTTGCCTACATTTTCAAACAACAGAACTAAAAGGATCTGAATTTTGTCACTCATGTCCAAATAGCTTGCTTCAATGAAGAAATAATCTGTGTTGCAAACAAAATGCCGAGTTATAGTTATAGCTGTGGTCTGTTTCAAAGCCTGTTGGCATGCTGTGTGACTTCATTGTCTTTTGTCAAATACCACCATTAGAATAAAAACCTTTAGCAAGTGTGGTGTCCTGTAGGCATGTTCATCATAAGCATGAAAAAGCTATTTCTGAGATCTCAGTTGTCTTGGCTTAGTGCAGCACTGCTGCAGTGTGCAATGTCACTGCATTATGGAGGAGCAGGACGCTATTCTTGTAGGACTTCAGTGTTTGCCTGAGGGAATTTATGTTTACTGACCTTGGGTTTATGATTCAGTTGACTTTATATATGATGCTGAGTTGAATTCTCAGCTCATCTGGGCAGTTCCAGTATTCTTGGGAAGCAGACAAGGCTACTCCCGCAGCGTCTGGCTGGCCTGACACAGTGTGACAGAATGATAGATGCAAGCACTTGTAAATCTATGTCTTGTGTCATTTGTTCTTAGCCCCTACCTTGAAACTGCACATAGCAGATTTAGCTGATGCTTCTGTCTCTGCATTTTCTGCATTAATATCAGGCTAGAGATTTCACATTTCTGTTAAGTTACTGTAATTGTGCACTGCAAGGCTGCTCTGGATAAGAAATCAGCAATGTATTTGTCAGTCTCTTTCATGCTTACACTTTGCAGTTTCAGTAGCATACTCTAAAGGCTTTCTGTGAATGACAGTGTTTTTTAAAAAGTGATTTATGGGCACTTCCTACTGGAATATTTTATCTATCTTTGACTATATTGCTTCAATTTTTTGCATGGAAACACTGCTACAAGAAATTCCTTTTCTATTTTGACTTTTTTGGATTTGGGTGATGCTAGTACTCCTGGGCTTGACAACTCTCTTCTGTAAGAGTGCTGCCCTGTGTCCCATCTCACTAGCATCACAATGACAACAGTTCCTTTTCTCACATCCATGTCTTGATACATTAAATCGGTATGTTTTATTAAACTATTTGTGATATAACATCTTCTTTCAGCAGTAGCTTCAAAGATTTGCACACACAGGTTGTTTCCCTCCCTCCATAAACACATTTTGTAATTACTAGTAGTCTTTGTGTAATTAGTGTCCCAGGGATGGACATTTCTCACTTTGTATTTCCTTTTTTAGATTTGAGGTGTTGGGGATAAAAGACTACTCTGTGTGACCTATACTTCGGTGAGTATTGCTCACCATGTACAAGCATCTTGTACTTATGCAGTTTTTGACTGATTGCCCTGATTCTTGTATCATGCAAAAGAACTTAAAATTGGGGTCTGCTATACCCTCTACAATAGTGTACCTGTCCAGCATTGGCTATGGTGTAGTTGGATTAATTTTCATTCCAGGGAACATCAGCAGAATGTGGTGAGGTAGACACTTTCGCTACTCAGGAATACTTGCCAATACCCGTCTTTTGAATTTTGGAATTTGGCACCAGGTTTTTTCCTGTAATTTTTAATTTTTGCTTTTGCCTAGGCAATATTTCATGAATCTAGACATTTGGCAGCGAGCACATTTTGTGTTTTATTCAAATAGCTTGAGTCTATTCAAATGTGGATTTTGCCTGGCATTTCAGTATCTGCCACACTACATAACCAACATGTATTCTCAGACTTTTACAAAGATGTGTTTATCTATCCCATCCTTATTGGCCCCTCTTCTTTGTATACTCTTTCTTCTAATGCACTTGATATTGAGAAAGAAAGGTGCTGTTCCAGCAACACTGCTTCAGCTATCTTCATATGTAACGTAGAAGAAGCCATTTCAGGTTTTCTAAAACTTGCCAACCTTTGGCAAACAAATATCACCGTGGGTTTGCCTGCGCTGTGTGTTTGGGGTTTCTATATTTTTAAATTTTGATTACACTGAATCACTGCTCTCAGCCTGAACCCTACTAAATTTTTAAATTAACTCCTTTTATCTGAAAGCATTGTTCCTGTGTTAAATAACACGCTTGAAATTGCAACCAATGTCTTTGGTTTTGTGCTTGCAGTTGTTATTGAAAATATCATCATATGATTTTAAAATAGGTTAACCTGACTGCAACCTCTGTTGCTCACATAATGCTAAAGAAATCTTCATTTAGTGAACTTGCTATCTGCCCTTAAATTGCTCATATTTTCTATGATCTTGTTTTTGCAGCTGATTATAGTCCACACTATATAAATAATTTATTTTTGCTAATTTCCACTGCATTACTGTGATATATATGCAAAAAAAAAAAAAAATCCTTTGTATCAATACTTACTTTAAATAATTTATTTTTGCTAATTTCCACTGCATTACTGTGATATATATGCAAAAAAAAAAAAAAAATCCTTTGTATCAATACTTACTTTTTTGACTTAGCGGACTAATTTCTCTTTACTGTAACAGTTCTATATGTCATCATATGTGAAGCTTTTCCACCACTGAGCTCTCGAGTCTTCCTTGTAGCCTTCGCTCTGCACTTTGTTGTGCTTAGCCTTTTGGATAACAGGTACCTGCTGCTTTCTGTAGAGCTTCTTTGGGATGCCCGAGCATTTACATTTCAGCTGCTCTATCTCTTATCTCTATTACTGGTTTATCACAGGTTATCTTCCTGTGTTGAGCTGATCCCAGCTGACATCCACCCAGTCATTCACTCACTGCCATCCTCAGTGGAATGGGGGCAAGAAACAAAGGGCAAATGTGAGAAAAACTTTTGGGTCAAGGTAGACAGTTTAATAAGTGAAGGGAAAAACACCAAGGGAAACATGAGGTGATGCAAAGGCAATCACTCACTGCCTCCCACCAGGAAACTGATGCCTAGTTAGTCTCTCAGCAATGGCTACACTGGAAAAACTCCCTCCCTCAGTTTTATTGCTGAACATGTCTTTTTATGATTTGTGATAAGTTCTTGGTCAGTTTGGGTCAGCTCTGTGCCCTTACAGCTTCTTGCCCACACCTCAACTCACCTGCTGTTTAGGTCAGAGTGTGAAGCAGTGGAGACCTTGACATTGTGCAAGCACTTTTCAGCAATGGATTGAACATTGCTGTCCTGTCAACACTGTTTTTGTCACCAATCAAAAACACAGAAAAGTATGGGCTGCTGTGAAGAAAATTAACTGCATTCCAACCAGATCCAGGACATTCCTAAAATTTCTGAATCACACACCAGCCCTCCCCTGAAATTTAATGATACATTTTTTTTTTTATTTGTCTTCATTTTACATTATTGAGAAAACTCATGAAACATTTTTGTGTACACATAAACCTTTTCAGAGGATTTGTTTTATTTTTTAGGATTTTCTCTGAGATGTATAAATTCCAGTAAAGCTTTGACTATGCATTGCAACTTATGGAACATCATTTTGGGCTTTCCTACACTGAGGAATATAATAGCACTTCTCACACTCAGATCCTGATGAATCTATCTTCTGCACTGTCACTCCAACTTTGGAATAACATTGTCTCTGCCTCTTCTTCATGCCCTTATTCTTGTATGAAAGAAATTTGAATTTGAAGGAGGAGCATGGTGTGCTTCAGGTTTGTCTTACAGCTTGAGCAGTCAAGGGAAAGGACATAGGAGGCACAGCCTTGGCCTCCAATCTTGAAGCATTTTTAGTTTGCATCCTTTTAAAATGGATTACTTTCCAGTTTGTCCTGTATGGGCTAAAGAACACTTACTTAGGGAACATTCTCGAGCTTATCTCTATATGGGCCTGAATTGTGACCTTTTCCTCTCCTAGGGTGTTTTTGGTTTTGTGGGGTTTTTTTTTTTGTTTATTTGTTTGGGTTTTTTTTTTAAATTTCTTTTCCTGATTATTTTTGTTTCATATTTTACATTTCTACTGGAATTCATTTTTCATACAATGTGATCAAAGAGGGCAGAGAGAGACAAACAGGTGTGGGAGTGAAGCAGAGAGGAGAGGAGCAGAGCAGAAAGCCATCCGTGCCTCCAGATCTTATTTCTTCCTTTATCCCAGCTGTTGTTTACTACCAATAATCTCCCGAAGGAAGAATGCTGTAAGGTCCTACTGATCACAGTATAGAGCCACCCTGTCAGGATAGTAGTTATCTTGCCAAGAAGAAATATGAATCCAAGATCTGAATTCAGCTCTAGCAATAATATAAATATCTGGATCAACTGGGGTCTGTATTTAGTGATAATGATGGTGGTGATGTTGATAACAACAATGAAAATAAATAATAATAATAGTAATAATAAAACAATAAAAATTTAAGATCTACTATTGGTTTCTGGTCTTGCAGTTCACAGTCCCTGCCTAGGCATTAACAGTAATTTATCTTACTGTCTTACGGAAGTGCTGAAAGTTTTCATTAGTGCTTGTAAACAGGATTAATATGCTTGTCTGAAATGTGTACAGAAGCTGTAATGAAGTAAACTGTTTCTTTTAATGTAGTTTTACACCTCCGATTCTTGTTGTAAGACAAAGTGTTCTTTGTACTAGACCATATGATGAATGTTTGAATATTTTTATTGGAAAAGTATTGGATACTGAGACCTATCAAGCAGCTGTCTTGTGTACAATGTGACTACATTATAAAAGCTTCAATATTCAAATTTCTTACCTGTGCACGGTGCATGATGCTGATTGTTAATTTTTTTTGTGGTGATAGAATGCAACTGCTTTGAAGGAGGTATTTTGATGCATAATATTCATACACTGTAGATAAAAACTCCTGTAGTTTCTTCTCAATAACAACAGATTAGAATTATTATGATCTATTGCTCTCAACAATCTGAAGATTCTATTTTTTTCTACTTAACAACATACAGAATGGGGAAGCACAGGCAAAAGAATATCTGAAACCTGGGAAAAAATATAAACTAAGAAATTCAGATTTTAAGTTTCAAAACTATTGCTTCAGAAGGTATGTATTGACTTCACAGTCCTGGGAAACAACAGCAAGGCAGAGCTTTGATAATGACCTACCAACACATAATTCTTCTAGTGCAGGCAACATCAATTTCAGAAGTGCAAGGTAAAATTTTGTCCCATTCCTGATGTAATTTTAGACAGAGAAAAAAATGCCTCCCAGATTTTCTTTTTTTGTAGCTTTACTACTAATCATCTGCTATCTTGTATCTTTCAAAAGCATATGAAATAAGTCAAGAGGGTGTTTCAGAGTGGAGTGCAAATGTTCTGTTGAATTCTTGGTGGCGGAGGTCAGATAATACTCTGCATAGGGTTTTGTGATGCGGTTACAGAAATAGAAGTTGTGGTGGGGAAATGCTCTAAGGGTCTTGTGTGAGATGCTGCAATGGCTTAAATGTTCGGTGTTGATGCAGACTGAACATGCCTGGGGCTAGAAAGCTCAATACAAAAAAAAAAAAAAGACATAATTTTGAGCTTTACAATGCCTAACTTTAATGCCTCAGACCTTGGACTGCAGTCCAGGAGTCTCTAAGGCATCTGCACTCTGTGCAATGTGCAGGAAGAGACAAACACCTGCAGAATGTATTCACAGTAAATAGCACTGAGTACAGATGCTGTCTAGAGGCAATCCATAAAGAAACATAGAAGAAAGGGATGTTTCTGAATGCCTTTCTCTTTCAAAAGTCCAGACAGGTAGATACTGTGTTTTTCACAGCTAAATCTATAAAGCAGACAAGAAAAAATCCAAGCAAGTATTTTTATATTTGTTCTATATGCATCATAACTTTCAGAGAAATCAGCAATTGTGTTTTGTGTGGAAAGGCTACCAGTTAAAGATGTCTGCCAAGAGCTGTACACTGCAAGAAATCTGGTTTGAGATCCTGTGTGCGGTTGTCTTGAGGAAAAAGCACAAGAAGACTACTGCATGGTGCGGCACATGGTAGTGACTGGAGACCACACTCAAGATTTCTCAGTTATAAAAATTATAAAAACAGGAAACATTTCCCCATGTTGAATTTGGAGATATCCTTGAATGGAGCTCATATAGCTGATGTATCATCCTGCAGAGCAGAGTTGTGCCAAGGAACTAGCTCAGATACCCAAAGCAGTGTTGGAAGTGACAGCTGTGACTGAGCCAGCAATCACAGTTTCTCAGCAGAGCTAGATAGGTTTAAAATAGTTGATAGTTCTGTACCCCTTCTTGCTCAGGAGACAACCCAGTGAAGAGCCTATTCCAGGGCTTTCATACCATACTCCATTGCTTGTTGGAGACGTACCTGAAATGTCCTGATTTGCTACTGACTGCCTCATTACACTCATCTGTATTTTCATACTGACTAGAGTAAGTTGTTTGATGCTTCAGGGTAAAATATTACTCATGCTTTTTTTGGTATTTGTTGGGATAACTGGTACCTTGAGAGTGCCACAAACATAGGTAAAGCTTGTTTCTATTTAGACAGATGTGTGCACTTCTGTCCTAAATACGTGATGATGTGTAAGCTGCGTGAGGTATGGGCTTGCAGGCATGAAAGTACACAGATGAATGCTCATTACAGTAATGTTAGTCTCCCTGCAATCCATTAATATATTGTTTAAGGTTTGACACAATTGGAAATTAAACTTTGATGGGTAAATGAAAACAGGCTTTCATTAAGGCCTCAATTGTACCCATTGTTTGGTGATAGAATAGGTAAGGTCTTTCTGTGTTAACCCTACAGAATCCATTATAAAAGCATTATCTACAATCTTTAATAATAGCTGAAATAACGCCAACAAAAGCAATAATATGTTGGGGTTTATTTTTGTAGAGAGGAACCCATTCAATTTTTTTTGATCATTGTGTTATTGATCTGCCTTTTTTTTTGTTTAAAACCTGACAGAGCCTCAGGGAGCAGTGTCTGCAACACTGATGGAGAGCTGCAAATACTGTTTCTATGTATAAGGGTCTTTTCTTTCCTGGTATTTTTTGAAAGATAGGCTCTTGATCACACTAGCAGGGATCTATTGATTTATACCTTTAGGCTCAGCTCCTGAGGACAAGTCATACTATATTCTGTAAGCTGTATAAAAAAATGCTATTGTATTACCATGCATTGATAAATTCTGTGAAGAAGGATAATATTATTAAAAGAACTTCAGTGATAATACTTGTAAAATCTTAGCATGTAGGCGAGGCATGACTTTTGTGCCACATAAAGTCCCACCAATGATCTTGCAGTTATCCAATGCATATTGCTGTCCAAATGTATGGAATGGCATATCCAATGCATATTCACTCAAATGCTGTGCCAGTCTATCAGTCTTTCCTCTTTCCTTTTAAAGCTCTGAAAGTCAAGGTGAAAGGTTCCATACAGAAGCAGCCCTCTTATTTTGGAAGGGGATATAGAAAGAGTCATTCATTAGCTCACTCATACACATGCTGTTGACCAATGGCTTTGAAATTTTTGTTCCTTGATGGAACAGTTAATATTCTGTTAACATTTTTTTTGAAATACTGGAATACCTGGAAACATTATCTGCTGAGTGTTAGTGCTGAGATTTTCATCAAATACGTGTTTGTCGTCTTAAAACGGGATGGTCAGCAGAGAGTTTCTTCACTTGTGTTGTAGTAAAAATTATCTCTGTATTACTGCTTCTTGGGTAATGTAACTTCCATTACATGTTGTGAGCACCTGAAAAGTGTAATACCTACAAAAGCATTTCCTACTTAAATAAAAAAAAGAGTGAGTATGTAAACTTCACACCATTTTTTTCTTACAGTTTTGTGGCTATATTGCAACATCGCAAAAATTGCATTCTGTTTCATTTTAAGGAGAATATTTTAGTTTTGGTCTGAGGAAAATGAAAGATTCTGCAAATTTCCTAAAAAAAAAAAAAAAAGGTGCTGAAAATGAAGGTATTTTCCTTTTCCATATATCTGTGTTTTACACGTTCAACTCAACATTTTTTGTTGTAATTTTCATTTCAAAATGGAAAAATACATTCAAGTATCTTAGTTTTTCTAAATTCAACATATTCACTTGAGCAATACTTGTGTAGTTTAAATTTGCTTATAACTTCATTTTTCATCTTAATTTTTTTGCCTTACAGGGTTTGCTCAGTCATAATTTGTACTTGCAAGTTTCTCTGGAGATATGAAAGTGCTATTGGCAAAACCCAGTTATCCTGTTCATATAGATAGCATGATTTCTTATTTGACTTATTCTGATGAAGTTGTTCCCTTGCTGAAAGCATATAAGACAAGATGGCAGAGAGCATTCTTTATTTCCTTCTTCTCAGGAAAGTTGAAGAAGTTTCACTCATTCTATCATCCTGTCTGATGAACAACAATTAATTGGAAAACTATTTAGGTGCAAGAGATGTTATGTGCTAGATTCATTTAACTTTTACATTAATTGTTGGCAGCTTGCCATTCTTATCACTTCTTTATTTGAATTTGCCCTTGCATCCTTATGCAAATTTTAGTGGGTTTTTTTTTACTATAAGTTTCTCACATGAAAGGCAGTTTTGTTTTCATTTTTTATAATTAATTCTCATAAAAAATAAATTGTCAAGATGTAATGCTTTACTGATGTTATCCTTCAACTTAATTATAAAATGATCAGAGGCTGATTTCACAAGCTTTTTGAATTTGAGCCATATTTTCAGATATTTTCCAACTACCACTGAAAAAATTCTTGTCTAACCTTTTAGAAAGAAATACAGGGAAAAAATGGTAAGTAATACCTTTAGATCTAAATGCTGCAAATTCCTTACCCTCATGTGTATGGGTGCATCTAACTCCTCTGCAAGTTCTTTTGTTATTTGTAACCAAAATGCTCCCATCCATATTTAGATGTTACTGTGTTAAACATAGTGTCTTTGGCAGGAATGAGTACAATACACATAACCATGGAGTCAGCTATAATATCCATATGCAAAGCTGGCTCAGGAAAACGAGACTATAAGCATAGGAGCAATGAATTTCTTCAGTTAACATAAATAAATCTCTGCCTGATTTGTGTTCCACATGCAGTTCATCTTGTTACAAACATAAGTTATTTTTCTAGCAGGACTTTTGTTCTTGTTGTGTGAGGTAAACACTAATATTTACCTTACAGATATTGTTTCCAAACATTGTCTTTTGTTTTGGTAGGCCTAAATGGCCTTACCATATCTTTTTCAGCATTTTTTCCTTTGTTACCTCTGAGTTCACCATGTGTGGTGTCTTTTAAGAGTTCTACACAAATCTGAGAGCTCTGGCTTCAGATAAGACTAGTGACCGATGATAACCATTCCAGTCTTAAGAGTTAGAACCACTTTCTGAAGCTTCCCCTCCTGAGCAATTATTCTGAGGATCATGATTGCCACTCTTGTTAAAAATTCAGTTTGATGTACCAGTATCTCACATTTTAATCGCTACTACCTCACTCCTGTAAAAAGTTCTGGAGAGAGAGTCCACAACCCTCAAATCTTTCTTAGACTCATGTTTGATTTGCAGACCTGATCACCATAATAAAAGAAATATATATTCTTTTTTAGGGAATGGGATCCACTTGTTGCAGCGTAGTCACATTACTGGCAATTGCATTTTAGCAGCTAGTGAACAAGTTTTCTAAAAATGCATGCTTCACTTCCCTAAAGTGACTAAAAAGCAGTAGATGCTTGTGAACATGTCCAGGGGGAGATCCTGTCTGCTGAAGCTTCACGTGCCTAAGTTTTAACAATATATGTCAAAACAAACAATTTGTTTTCAAATGCTGTTGGTGTATTGCAATTAAAGATGTGAGCCATGCCATATCCAGTTACTAAGGCTACACAGAGTCTCCTTCTGTGCTTGGCTTTACTGACATGCAGGTTTCATTAATGATTATGGCTCACTAGATGACTGGGACTAGACTGCTCTTAGCAGACTGGATGTGAATCCGGAAACAACTTAATTTCCTTTTCACTGCCAAAACACCTTTGGACTAGGGACTCTTTTCTTAAGATCTTTGAAAGTGTTTCTGAAGGTTTGCAATATCTGTCTTTCACTTTCTTTCCACAGAAGCACTCCTGTTCTAGTTACAAATATTCTTTCATACTTTACCATTTCAAGGACTCCTTGTATTTCTTCTCTGTCATTTTGGGCTGGCATGATGATCACAGTCTTAATCACGTTGAAAACAAACTCATAACCTTTTATGACTTACAATGTTTTCCATGTTCATTAGTCCCAGGAATCTGCATGCTTGATTGTTTAATTTGAAATCTGTCGCTCTGTTTTTCTCCAAAGCTTTCCAGAGATATAGGTGATATTCTTCTGCCTTTTTTTTTTTCTAGATCAAAACATGAGCTTTCTGACTCTTAGAACAAACATTCTGTGGCACCAGAATCAAAAAACAGTAAATGAACTAAGGTAGGCTTTTCACTTAAAAACATCTACCAGAAATCTTTTGATATAGATAACAAAAAAATAATTATCAGATTGTCTAAATACTTCAGTATTGTTTTCTTTTTGCTTTCCTAAAAGATTCACATAATTCTCTTTTACCTATATTTCAGTAAAAACTTGTGACCTCATTTTCTCTTTAATGACTACTGAGTGTACTCACTTAATGGCCATTCTAGTGACTGTATGATCTCAGGAAAATGAGTTGGACTCATTCTTGATCAGTCTTCATGAAATTTGAGCTTTTCTTTGTTCCTTGAAAGAGAATGCCAAACTTCTAGAATTGTTTTGCTCTCTTATACCTCTAATAAATGCCGTATTACCCTAATGTTGGAGCTCTGCATGCGTGTTTTTAAGGTATGCTTTTACATCTGCACCTTTTATTCATTAGCCAAAATCCACTTTCAGTTCATTTAAGATAATTATAATTGATAGCTATGACCTTTTATGGAACCAGATAATCAAAACAGTAGCTCCCCCCTCCCCAAATTCAGCTACCTGTCACTATCCAATGCACTGAGAGCAGGTGCATGTGCCCATATGGATGAAGGAGCTTTGCTAGTTACTGTTTTTGAAGATGTGCATCTCTCTGAGAGAGATGCAACTCCAGAGAAGCAGACAGGCAAGGCTGTAAACAAGGATCAGATGTATTTTGAACAAATCCTGAGAGTGCAGCTTGAAGAAAAGGTAAGTGTAAAAATTTTAAGAAAAGTTCTGATTGAAAATAGCAGTAACAACTGTGTCCAAAAGGGATGTTTATTACATTTTTAATTTCTTTATTTCTTGCTAATTTCCTGCTCTAAGGATTTTTGTGAAAATGTTCAGGATTCTGAATATTTTCATAATAAACCAAGATTATCAAAGAAAGATCTGACTCTATGATCAGTTTCTCTTTGAGATAGAAATCACGGTTCCATCTTCTTGTTTAGGTGTAAGGCAGACACAAATAGATGTGTACATATGTGCATCTCTCTAGCCTTCTAATGCTGATTTTATAAATGTAAATATAAATAAACATCAGAAAACTTAGTCTGAATGGAATTATCTGTATTCCCTAAGTCTCTGTGCTTTTTATTTACCAATTACACATTACTTATTCACTCTGTTTCTTACTCCACTGCAAAATCAGTGTGTCAAAACGCTAGTTATTGGTTTGTGCTGTTGCAGAATAATGTGCCAGCTACAAAACCTAGACAGAAGCATGTGAATTACGACAAACTCTTTTTCTTATACAATCTTTTTTCATAATAAACGTAAGAATAGCATTTGGTCTTCATTTGGACTTTCATTTATTGCTTATTATTAAGGAGTTGCGGCCTTTGAATTTGTTTTCATATTCATTTCTGTATAAGTTGTGCATATATTATTTTTATTTTTTAAAGGAGATTGAAATCAGATTGCTGTTTCAATAAATAGCTGAATACACATTTAACTTCTGAAGCATTAATTGTCTATTTGTTTAAATATGTATTAGGCCTTTTATGAAATATATATTACTTACTGGACTGCTAGTTCATAACACAGCTCTTGGAAAACATGTAATTCTGTAATTTTTAAAAGTTTTTGTAATATCAGTTGTCTTTTTCATTTAACACTGCAACTTGGAAAGTTCTGTCTAAAACAAAGTCCAGTGTACATTAATATTATGAAATACCTACTTAAGAGTAAAATGAGGCAGTTTTTTATTGATGTAGAAAGACAAAAAATTGCCATCTAGGTTTCTCTGTTGGTATCTGATTATTGCAAAACTCAGATTTATACCCTTCCTGCTTTTCCCAAGGGGTTGCTTTACTGCATTAAAACCTCATAGTGAAAATCCACCTGCTGAGTAGGCTTTTTTCATCTTTCTTAGTTCTGGACATGTCAGTCTGTTCATCTGGGATGTTTGTCTTCGGAAGACAGGAACAGTGAAATGGTTCTCCCCTCCTGTTTTTTATCTCCCAGTAGACAGTTCTAGTAAAGCTGCAAGAGATACATATTGAGTGTTTGCTAATAGAGGACTTGAGGTTTATTGTGGCATGTTTGAACATACACTCTGTGACTTGTATCCAGCCTCTACATCTTGCCTTTTGTATGCTGAGGGTATCTTGTTTCTTTCTTGCTTTCTTTGCAGATCTTTGGGATGCTGAAAGTTAACCTAGGGCTTTGAAAAGTGTCAACTTGGCCCAGTGCTTAGCTCTAAATATATAAACATTTTACTGTTAAGTTGAAGGTTCACACCTCCACTTTCAGCCTAGAGATTCTTAATTGCTGAAGGCCAGCTAGATGTGTAAAAAAGAGAATGTGAAATGACAAGACCCTCAAGTTGGAATGTGGCTTTGGCACAGCCGTTACTAAAGTTCGTGTGGATGCTGCCACTCTTCTGCTCACTGATGAAAGATACTGCCATCCTCCCATGGGTGCTCTATGTTGTATGCAAGAACATGGCAGGAGCTTCCTTTAGCTGGCTTTGCGTGTTTGTAAAAATGAATGTGAGTTGTGATTCTGCACAGACCCAACACTGTGACAGTCTTTTTGTATGGTGTTTTACCTCCAGGGAAAATTGGATGAATTAAATTTAAATGAATACAGTTTCTGCAAAGAGATATTAATATATGATATTGTTGGCATAAAAATACTTTTTATTGACTTTCCACTGGAATTTTTTTCCTTTTTTTTTCATGAGTGAGATGCTTTTCTATAATTTTATTTTATATGAGAGCAGTTCTGTAGAAAACCGAAACTTAAAGGATTGCAGTCTTCATAGATCTTTGCATTCAGGCTTCAAAAATGATATTCAGCATTTTCAGAGATAGATAGCACTGACTGGTGGTCACATGGATACCATTGCTTGTGATGGAAAAATATCATTGACAGTTGTATGTGGTTGATTTGCAAAAGCTGTCATTAGTAACAGCATCTTATTTTTCTGTCCAAAATTTCTTAACAAACATCCTGCTTATGGAATTTAAGATATGAATAGTGCTGGCTTGTGAGGGAAGGAGTTGGCTTTTGCTGTACACTCATATACACTTTCCTATTTGTCTCTGCCAATACGCCACAATCTTGATTAGTGATACAGCCCAATATTCCAATCCTTCACATCTCCTGAGTCCAGATTTCCAGCCATGTAGAACTATGCCATATTTGAAGGTTCAGTGGGGTGTGATAAACAACTCATTTGAGACTAAAAGCAGTTTTTGAATTTGGATCTCCTGAGGTAAAAGGCTCGTTTACTTATAATTTATGTTATCTAGCTCATTCATGACAAAGATTTTCTGCACCAGAAACACCTTGACAGGTGTTAGTACAAGACACTGTAGTTATAGTTAATGCAACAGCTTTATTAAATTTGACATTGACATGTGTATTAATAATACTTGGACTGGCTTAAGAAAATCACTCAGCTATAATTTGAAGGTTTACTTATACATGTGCATATTTGTGCTTGGTGTATCACACCTAAAGCCCTTTTTCCTTGTATAATGCCTTCTGTCACATCAGTATTATAAAGCAGATGTTTATTATAAATTATACCTCTTTAATATATGAGTATGTAAGGATGCAAAGTGAGTTTATGACTTTTCAAGATTGTGCCTAACAAATTAAACTACATATTAACATCAATCCTACAGATTCATTTACAAATAAGATTATCTGAAGTGCAATATTGCATAAGTGAATACTAAAACTCTTAGAGAAAGGAAGTGTTTACCAACAGTTGAAGTACTGAAACATATCAAGTCTAAAACTGAGAAAAAACTGCTAAAACTCCCCATCATACTCTGTTATTTGCATTAATATTCTTGCTATCAGTCTTTGCTGCTGTTAAAAAAATGTACAAACTTTAAAAAACAGTGCTCAAGAACTGTGATCTTTCAAGCCATGGTCTTTTACAAAATGCTCCACACTTCTTTTTGTTTGGAAAATGAGAAAAAGTGTAACATGAATAAATCTGAAAAAGATAGGTTTTTGTATATGCCTTTTCCATAACTGCAAGGAAAAATGCATTCTCTTCCACTAACAAAGTGAAAGATTTCTGCATTGTTTCTTTCCTTAATATTATTTGCCTCTCTCTGTTGTTGCAATTCCTTCCTGATCTGAAAAAAATAAAATTCAAATTGTTGGGTTTGTATGACATGATAATTTGAAAATTATAAAATCCCCTGAATTAATTGTAATTCATTGTCATTATATGATTTTCTCTGTAAATTCCACTTTAACCATTGCTGAGTTGATGGATTTGAGTCCAGATATAACAGTAGTGCATAACATTTTAACCCCTTTTCTTTTGTCTAGAATTAGTGCTTGGGAGTACCTGAACATGTATGAAAACAAATTGAATTATTTAGAATGAGTCAGAAGGAAATGGAACCAAACTAGGAAAAATAATTTTTTACAGTAATTTCAAAAATAAGGAATCCTCTGAAGATGCATTTTAAAAATTATTTAAGCTTTTCTTTTGGGAAAATGCAACATTCTTCAAGTTCACATATTTTGAAATTTATTTTTATGGGGAGACTAACAGACATACCACACAAACCAGATGTGCAGTGGTGGTGAGTCAGGTGACCTTTCAGTCTAAAATTAAGGGAAAAAGATAACATGCTTCTTGTGACCCACTTCATGTAGATGAACTGAGGTATTTGAGTTCTTTTTGAGATGCTGTCTGACTTTCTATATTTTTATATATTTTTTTAAACTCTAAATTTGTTACTTAGCTTTTGAATTTTAGGTTACATCACATACTGGGGACTCTGGCATTATTTTTTCTCTTAGTCTTTTTTCCTCTTTTGTCTCTTGGTCTTGTTTTCTTTTTTGTCTGGGATTTATATGACGAATTACGGATGTAATTACAGTGAGGGTGTGCAATGTAGATGTCGATGTCTGAACTACCATGGATCACCTTAAAGAAAGTAAGACGGTACTGAAGTAAAATTTGTCCCATCCTAATGCTAACATTTAAAATGGGTTAGAAGAAACACCTTAAAATGCCTGTTCCACTCTATTGACTGCAAAAGGTGACAAGGGGGAACAGTAGAAAGGGACCTGTGTAATAGCAGGAGCCTAAAAGTAATATAGGCATCCAAAAAGAGGTGATATGAAACACATTTTGTCATCTACCCTCTTATATAGTATTAATTTCCATGAGTGTTGCTGATGCAAGCTCAACCTCTGCCATAGGGCAGGCTGCTCCTTGCAAGTCTCACTCTGCTTTCCAGTGGCTGGATTTTTTGAGGAGCTGCTGCACCTCCATTTTACCAGGGTGCAGGAAGAAATATCAGTATTGCCCAGTGATGAAGGAAGAGAAAAAGTACAGCTCATTACATATTTTTCATCCAGTTTCTGATAGAATAAATGCACTTCAACTAAACAAATTTTTCTGAGAATTATTTGTTTTTGGCTTTTGCTCTCCACTTAGTAAGAAATAATTTTTGCATTCTAGTCACTTTTGTACTAAAACTCAAGTTAGTTTGGAGCAATAAGTGAGAATAAAGCTGAGCTAGGATTTCTTTTAATTTTTAAATCAGTTCTCCTGACACTAATTTTGTATTTTTCTTATTAAAAGGCTTACAAGCCAACACTTAAACATATTTTCTTACCTTTTTAAGACAATGCTACAGTTAGAAGCTTGGAGATCTAAGCAATGTTATACCTGACAGTACTTTTCCATGTTTTCATATGCCAGTTTTCTTTTCCATTCCTAGCAAAAGTGATCTTCTGATTTATTATTTAAGACTATATAAATAAGAAGACAAGTCCTCTTCTTGTAGCTTAGCTTGTGGCTGTGTTTTTTCCATCAGGATTCCTTGTGCACAGCAATTGTTCATTAAATGTTCGAGGTTGGTTATGCCTTTTGTTTTCATTCAGGAATGCAAGCAGCATTGTATTATTTGGGATAAAGGCGGGCACCCGTGAAAATACCCTAGTGGTACCAGACAACTGAAGTAACAGCAGTCGCCAACAGGACATTTGAAATACATGCCAGTGCGAAGGTATTTTCTCAGGTTTTGTGTTTTTAAGGGTGTGAGGACTTGTGACAGAGAAGAAAAAGCTCGGAGAAAGGAGGAAAGAAACAGGCTAGCAAGGAAGGAAAAGGACATGTTTTTAGTAGCTGGATAACAAAATAAAGTCTGAATGGTTAATATTTGAAGCTGAATGTTATGTACTTCTGGGAGGAGAGGGTTAAAACTGGAAGATTTGTCGAAGTGGAGGGAATAGTTTCATTCAAAGTGACCTTGCAGCTGTGAATGCTAAAATTGTCACTGTGGGAAAACCCAATTTTTTAATGTCTAATGTTGTCCAACATCTCCCTGTTTTGAGAAATAGAATTCCTGTAGAGAGAACACACTCTCACAGATGAGAACACACTCTCACAGACATGACTGAAGCTTTTGTTATAGTGAGGTGCAGAGTGCCCCTCATCCACCTCTGCTGCCCTCCAGGATGAGCTGAGTCTAACTGAGCTGGGTGTCCCTGTGTGTCTCTGCTGCCTGGAGTTGTCAGAGGGGTAATGAAATAAATCTACTCTTTGCATTTCAGCTGTGGTTTGATGGTTGCCTTTGGTTACCTATGTCTGTTGATTCACACACCTACCAAGAGCTGGAGGCACTTAGCAAGGAATATGCCTTGTCTGATTCCAGTTGAGCTCAAGAAAACTGGTATGAGCAATTTGTTGTCAATAGAGAAGGTTGAATCAAACATATCTGCAACATCAGTATGTTCCTTGAGTTGATTTTCTCTTTCCCAAAGCAGTGTAAAACTAGATTAATTGATCAAGTAAAATAATCTAATAGTACATGGGGGAGTAGAATAGTTGCCATTGGCCTAAATGCACAGATGAAAACAGTAGTTTCCAAGAAATACTGACTTTTTTGCCTCTTTTTTTCTGTCATTTTAGCACTTGAGAGGCCTGTGGGCTATATTGTCATTCCAGTGTTTAACTACTCACTAGTTGCACTGGTGGCAATATATTTTTTGTAAGTCAAAGTGATTCTTCACGGGTTTTACTGCACTAAACCTGAGGGATTACATTCATTGGGTTTTTTGGTTTTTTCCTTTTTTTCCCCTAGCTGCTGTTCTCTTTCTTAGATTATCCCTGTGCTTCTTATCAGCATGAAAATTGGGCATTCTTTCTCATGGTATACCCTGATGAGGGCAATAGATGCAAACATTTCGAATGTCAAATTCTTCATTATTGAAACAATTGAAAAGCCTCATTAGTAAGAAACAAAATACTAACACCTAAACCTTTTTTATTTATCTGTGTCATCAGTGACAGTTCAGAAAGACAAACATGTTTCCCCTCTATCACTGGCATCATTCAAATCATAAAGCTTGAAGGAAAACAAATGCAAATAAATGCATGAAACAAACTGAGATATTTAATTATGGCTTTAGCCTAACATGCCAACGGAATAGGAGCCAGCAGTGTGCCCAGGAGGCCAAGAATGCAAGTGACATCCTAGACTATATCAACAATAGTGTGGTCAGCAGGACCAGGGCAATGATTTTCCCTCTATACTCAGCACTGATGAGGCCATACCTTGAATCCCATGTTCTGTTTTTGGCTCCTCACTACAAGAAAGGCATTGAAGAGATGGAGCAAGTCCAGAGAAGGGTAATGCAGCTGGGGAAGGGTCTGGAACACAGGTCCTGTGAGGAGCAGCTGAGTGAGCTGAGGGTGTTTAGCCTGGAGAAAAGGGGAGGTCTTATTGTCCTCTACAAATATCTGAAAAGAGGTTGTAGCAAGGTGGGAGTAGGTCTTTTCTCCCAGGTAAAAAAGAGAGAGGACAAGAGGAAATGGCCTGAAGTTGTTCCAGAAGAGGTTTCGATTGGATATTAAAAAAAAACATTTCTTCACTGAAAGGGATGTCAAGCACTGGAACAGGCTGCCCAGGAAGTTGGTTACATCAAGAATCCCTGAAGATATTTAAAAGATATGTAGATGTGTCACTTAGGGACACGGTTTAGGGTGGACTTGGCAGCATTAGGTTTATGGTTGAAACTGAAGAACTCTTAAAGGTCTTTTTCAACCTAGAATTTCTATGAATCTGGGATTTTATGTATTGCAATACGATTCAGAACAAAATAATGCCAGGAAATACTTGGCAACATCCTATTTTTTAATGACATCCCGTGCTCCTTGAAGTCTGAAGCAGAATATCTGTATTATTTCCATAGGAGCTAAGATAAATAACTTTTCAAGAGCATTTCAAAAGGAGAAGATTTAATTATTTCCTTTTTGATCTAAGCCTGGAAAATAATTTGTTTAAAACTGAGTCACTGAGGAGTATACATATGAAACCCTCACAGATCATCCTCTGAGTAGTGCATGTACAAAAACTGCTTCTATGTTATTAAAACCTTTAATTACTTTGGTTGTTGGGTTTTGTTTCCTTTTTTTAAAGAAAAGCACTATGTGCAAGCTATTGGGCAAACTATTGTCGGCAACATGAAAAAATACAACTGGTAAATGCATCAGCTGCACAAATATATGTACTATGAGATGATAGAAAATACTATGAGTACAGAACTGCTACCACACTCCCCACAGTCTCATTCTCACTTGTTTCTCTGGTATACATGTTTGGTTGGCTGGCAAGTCACTTGATTACAATGTGGGAAGTGTCTAAGTTCAAAGTTAGTATTGCATCTCTATTTTCCCTTTGGAGACTTTTTCTTCCTTACCAGTCTTTTTCTTGTTTCCACTTTTTATTTTTTGAAATGAAACATTATAGCTCTTTATTTCAAACAAACTTTTTCATTTCACATTTTGCTGTACATTTCCCCCCCAGAGGATTAGAGGATGGCTGAAATAACTTGAAAATAAAACCAAATATTAAACTGAATTTTTGTTGTTGGTTTCTCAACTGAATTAAAAAAAACGCATATCCACGGTTCACACAGTTCTACTTGAAAGACTTTTGTAGTGAGTGTAGAGATGCATATGAATAAGCATATAGCACATAACTCATGCAGTAAACATTTGACTTCCCAGATGAAATGCCTATAGCATTTGGGTTAATGTAGCTTGTTGTGCCTTTGTGCTGTCAAGGTCTTCTGAGATCTTGTGTCATGCTTTTTGTTTGCTACACCTGGGCTCATGACTTACTCTCCAGTTGTTCTGTCATTTACATCACTCTTTTTTTTTCTGCATAGCTGCTAGTCACTTGTGCCCATGAGGAGATACATTTATTTTTTTTCTTGAAATGTGTCCCATTTTATGTTTCAGCACTAGAAATATGACATGGTTTCTGTTTATTTTTATGCAAATGTCTTAGGTGGCAGTGTTTTGTTATTTATTTTGTTTGCCTTTTGAACTCTACATGCTAATAGCAAATCAGTTCTTTCTCATAGCTTTCTTTTATTCAGATGTTTATTTGGGATTTCTATCACAATGGAGGAGTTAGAGGATGCTTAATTTTTTTTTTTACACTGCATAGTTTAAGTACAAATTCTTCAAAGTGAATGCTTCTACTGCAGTGGTAAAGCCAGGATTGTGACGTGTTTGGAAAAGTAATTCTTGCACCTGCATTTGCTATAGGTAACCCCAGTCTGATGTGTCAGCTGAGCTAATGGGGGGCAGGCTGGGGAATGTGAACAAGGCTGAAGAAGGTATGGGACAAAATAGCTTGGAAAATGCAGCATTTTGTTATTGTGAGTCTCACTGTACTGAGAGCCTGGGAAATGTGTGTTCTGTCCATCTGTAAAGCAAAACAATTAAGATGAAACTGCATTAGTTTCATATAGGAATATTATAATTACAATAGCATCAACAGCAACAACAACAGCAACAGCAATAATAATGATAATAATAATAAAGGATGTAATTGCATTCTTTGCAAAGCCTATGCTGGGTAAAAAATATCACAGATTTCAACTGACTACATTTATTTAGAATATTTTCTTTCAAATTGTCCTCTACTTTTAATATCACAAAACCTCAATTCTTTTAGTGGGATGTTGTTGTTGGTGCTTTATTTTGAGCTTTTCAAAGAATTTATTATTGATAATTAATTTTAGGTAGGAAATGCAGCTCCTTTCTAGCCATCAAAACTACCTTTATGAAATTAAGCAACAAACAAGAATAAACTTTTCACTAAATATATAACAAAAAAAAAGCCTGTTTCTCTTATATTCACATCTTATATTTTTACTTTTAATGTTGTCTGCCTTTCTAACTTGGTTTTAATCTGCTTTTCAGGGTTGATCTCAGCAGCATAACTGTGGTGGAACTAGTGCAGATAGCTCTGACAAAACCCTGATAACTGGGCTCTTTTCATTCTTGATGACAGGTACCGAGTCCTTGATGCATCTTCTGCTAAGACAGTAGAGTCTATTGACTTTGGCTCAGCTTAGTTAGGCTGGGCTGATAGTGGCCTGTCATATCAGCCACTGATTTATTGTTACTCTGTACTTTCTCTTTTCTTGGATGCAACTTGGTTTGGATCATCCAAATGCATCCTAGACTGGATATGTTTAGTAAAGCCCATTGCAGCACCCACAGAAGCCCTCTGGATGGGAAGGCACTTACAGGTATATTGGGGGGTTGGTGCCTTTGCACTGTGGAAGGTTTCAATGTTTAATTTGCATAGTTGCTTAGTTGGCTCATAGCAAGCCTGAGAATCCTTAACTATTTATCCTTACAGCATCTCTGAGAGCTAGGGAATTGCTTTTCTCACTGTTTTACAGCTAGAGAGCTGAAATGCGCTGCTAACCAGCTTGCCCAAGGTCACATCAGAAATCTGCAGTGCAGAAGGAAGTTGGCTTGAGCCCTAACCCCTACCAAGTGTGATCCTCCCTCTACCAGATACAAAGCAGGAACAAACTAAAACCTAAGCCTCACTGGGAGTTTTTCAGGCTGCTTTGGCAGCATGTTGTATTTCTAACTATTTCTATTAGTTAAAGTTTTTCCTTTACACCTAACCTAGATGTTCTCTGCTGCAGTATAAGCCCATTAGTTCTGTCCTCATTGACTAAGGAGAATAATTTGTCCCTATACTCTTTATAGCAACTCAGTGTATTTGTAGACGTCATACCTCCCTTCAGTGTTCTTTTCTTTAGTTTGAACATGCCTAGTTCACTTAACCTTTTCCCACAGACCTTATTTTATCATTTTTGTTGCTCTCCTCTGAACTCTTTCCAATTTGTCTGCCTTTTTGAAAATGTTGTGCCTGAAACTAAACACAGTAACCCAACAGAGGCTTAATCAGTGTCAAGAAAACTGCAATTCCCAGCAGTCCCCAGGAGCAATAAATCAGGTAAGGAAGGCATGGCTGGGTAGGGAACTGCAGGTCAAGCTAAAGCAAAAGAACAAATGCCCAGGCAGTGGAAACAAGGACAAGTAACCTGGAAACAAGGAAGAGTATAGAGATGAAATTTGGTTGTGTAGGGATGGGGTGAGGAAGGCCAAGGTGAAGCTAGAACTGAGCCTGGCAAGGGAACAAAGAGTATCAAGAAGGGCTCCCACCAGTATGTGAGCCAGAAAGGGAAGGTCAAAGCTGTACTGCCCCTGATAAACAACGCTGGTGGACAGGTAATAACAGATGAGGAGAAGGCTGAGGAACTCCACTTGGGGAGCACAGTCCCTACCACTGCAAGTAAAGATCACATTTGTGGCCACCTTGGGAACCTGAATAAGTCTATGGAACCCAATGAAATGCATT
Organism: Donacobius atricapilla; assembly: GCA_013397315.1. Lineage (NCBI taxonomy): Eukaryota > Metazoa > Chordata > Aves > Passeriformes > Mimidae > Donacobius > Donacobius atricapilla. The sequence continues at coordinate 285,068 of WBMY01001045.1, read as the reverse complement.
CCAGAGTCCTGAGGAAATTGGCTGATGTAGTTGCCAACCTCAGCCCCGTGATATTTGAACAGGCTTGGCAGTCAGGTTAAACCTCATGAGATTGAAACCCAAATGACTGGAAAAAGGGAAACGTTGTATCTATCTTTAAAAAGGATTGAAGTGTGGACTCTGGGAACTACTGACCAGTCAGCTTCCCAGCTGTCCCTGGGAAGGCCATGGGACAGATCCTCCTAGAAGCTTTGCTGAGGCACATGGGGACAGGGAGGTGATTCAGGATAGCCAGCCAGCAAGTCAAGTCCTACCTGATCAAACCAGTGACCTTCTGCGGTTGGGTGACTGCATCAGTGGACAAGGGAAGGGCTACAGATGTCATTTTTCTGGCCTTCTGTAAAGCCTTTGACAGAGTCCCTGAGAATATCCTTCTCTCTAAGTTGAGGAAAGATGGATTTGAGGGTGAACTGTTAGAGGCATAAGAAAGTTGTTTCCCAGAGTGGTTAACCAGAGCCATGTCATCTACTATGGTTACATCCAGGGGGTAGCAGTCAACAACTCAGAGTCCCAAAGGACATCAGTGACAAGTGATGTCTCTCAGGGATCAGTGTTATTTAATAACTTCATTAATGACACAGATGGAGGGACCAAGTACACCCTCAGTAAATTTGCAGATGACACCAAGGTGAGCAGTGAAGTTGACACCTGAAGGACAGGATGCCATCCAGAGGGACCTGGACAAGCTCAAGAACAGGGCCAAAAGGGATCTCAGGAGGTTTAACCTTCAGTATCAACACAGGCTGGAGGTGAACAGATGGAGAGCAGCCCTGCTGAGGCCTTGGGGTGCTGCTGCATGAGGGGCTGGACATGACCCAGCCATGTGCACTCAGCCCAGAAAGCCAAATGTGTCCTGGGCTGCATCCAGAGCAGCGTGGGCAGCAGGGCAGGGAGGGGATTCTGCCCCTCTGCTCTGCCCTGGTGAGACCCCACCTGCAGTGCTGCACCATGCTCCGGGGTCCCCAGTGCAGGAAGTACACGGATCTGTGTCAGGGAGGGACACCAAGATGATGAGAGAGATGGAGCAGCTCTATTATGAGGAAAGGTTGAGGGAATTGATATTGTCCAGCGTGGAGAAGAGAAGGCTTTGGGGTGACCTAATTGCAGGCTTCCAGTATCTGAAGGGAGTCTACAATAAAGATGGAGGTTATTTACAAGAGCATGTAGTGAGAGGACAATGGGGAATGGGTTCAAATTGAAATAGAGTAGGTTTAGATTAGATATGAGGAAGATATTCTTTTTTGTGAGGGTAGTAAGGCACAGGAACAGGTTGTTCAGAGAAGCTGTGGATGCACCATGCCTGGCAGTGTCCAAGTGAGCAACCTGGTCTAGTGAAAAGTGACCCTGCCCATGGCAGAGGGGGTTGGAACTAGATGATCTTTGAGGTTCCTTCCAACTAAAGCCGTTCTATGGTTCTATAACTCTATAAAAACCAAAATAATTACTTTGCTTGTTTTATATGTGATATGTCTATTATCACATATTTGTTAAAGTGTGCTATTATGATTATATTTAGTTTTTAATTTACAACAAAGCCAATACTTTTCATGTAGCATTATTCTTGCTAATATCCTATCATTTCCCATACCCACTGACTTGGTAAATATATGTCCCTTATCCTTATTACTGTTACTGTTTTCTGTCTCTTACTAATCTGAGTCAGAGTAAGTCTTGTAAATTAAGGTGGGTAGGGTCCATTCAGATTCAAGTAGGCTAGAAGGCACATGAGAGTGGATGGAAAATAGCAGTTTGGTGGAATTTGTTGAATTACTACTGTTTTACTAACATATGGCTGAGTTGTGATCTCTGCTTTTAAACCCATTATCATGTTCTTCTTTCAAATGTCCCTGCTGAAGAGCTAACAATTCCTTGATTTATCTTAACAAAACCCATGACTGTAAGAAGCTTTGACAAATATGTCTTTGTCTTTTTTTCTTCAGGACCAGTAGCAGCCTTTCTGCCAAGAAATGTGGGAATAAGAAAGAAATATCAGAACAATGTCGTTATAGATTGGGGGATTTTTGGTGGGAATTTATCAAGGGTCACTGGTACTATCCTACAGTGGGCTTGTCTTTATTGAATCACATTTTATTTACTTTCAACAAAAGTAATCTCTTAAACACAGCAGGGTTATATATTGTAAATATGCCATTCAATGTATATTTTATATATATACATATATATATATAATATGTATAAAAAATTTTCCCAGTTTTAATTACTATGGTAGCTGAAATTGTGTCACATATTTCTGTCTTTTAACCTGTGGTTAGTCATTACACAGCCGCCAGTTCTCTGTCTTCTAAACATTTGTGTATTTCTATGATGTGCCAGTCCATAATAGTTCAGTCTTGAAAGTTGCTACATGAATTAATAGTTCCCCCTGGTGACAGCTGGTATACAGTAATTTACATTTGTCAGCATATAGCCAGATTTTAATTTACTTACTCAAAATATTGAAGATTAATATTTCAGTTATTAACCTAAATCTGAAAGAACAGCCTGCCCAATGATGAATGAAAATATCTTGAGTCCCGTATCAGCTATTATGAGAAAAAATCCTAGTCAGATATTAGAAGCTAAGCTCCAAGACAGCTGCTGAGTCAATGTAAACCAAGCATCTTTGAATGACATATTTGCCACTATTGTTCACAAAAGGCCACAGCCTCAGCCAGTTTCTAATCACACTGCATTTCAACATGAGGCGCTGTAACTCAGAGTAGAGGGAGAGAGCAGTTTGTTAAGAACTGTAAATCAAAGCACTCTGTATCACACTACAGTTGAATTATCATTCTTATGTTTGAGGCTGCTACCTGACCTGCATCTAGCTGGGCATTCATCAAAACGGAATGTGCAACTGTGTTAATTATATTCTGGTTATTGCAGACTGACCTTTAACATCGTAGAGAAAACAGAGAAGTAATGTTTCCTTTGTCTTCAGTTAAAGTTTGCCTTCCCATCACAATGTCTCCAGTAATTACCTTGTGTTTTAGTATTTTGGAAACTGAGCAGACAGCGTGGGGTATTTGTAAAGCTGAATCTGGTGTTGAGGAAGAGCAGCTAAAGCATTTGCAGAGACCTAGGTGATAAGGACTACACAAGGATGATTTAGATACCATTTAATGTAATTTATGATGTTAGAAAAGAAGATTCATAACACGGTGTTGGCTTGGACCCCCTTTATTGGTATAAATTGCTCCTAGTCCAGTTTATTCCTTTTTGTCCTTATCACCAGATTCAGTAAAAAACACAGTAACCTTTAGCTGCCTGGACTGGCCAAGGCTATGGAAAGTAGTTATCACTGTATACACTGTAGCCCAACAACAGTGTATAGTGCTGGAGTCTCTCAATGCTTCAACACAGTTCAGGATGTAATGGGAGAAAATTTCATGTGAGATGCTGTGTCTATTTCTTCTGTGCATAATTTACTGGGCAACTTAAACTATGGACCTGTTTCACTGTCCTGACAGCAGAGTTTCTCGGCCAACAACTAAATCAGCTGCAGTGCTTGCAGTACTTCTGCATTTGCAAGCAGGCCTTATGATTTACAAAATGTAAAATGTTTTTTTCAAAGACATAGCTTTTATAATGGTTGCTGAGAAGGTTGTCAAAGGTACAAATACCCCTTGGTATAATGAAAACTTTTTTTTTTTTTTTTTTGTAAAAGACATACAAACATTTTCAAGTATTGCTAATTTATTAAATCCATTAACAGTGAAAATTCTAGAGAGCTCTTCTGGCTGACCATGGTAATACATTAGTGACTTTTCCAGCACTGCTTTTTTTTGATATTTCTTGGGTAGAAGTGTGGTAAGCTGCTGGCAGCTGGAGAGCAGGAATAGGGAGGGAGGATGGGAGGACTTAGACTGTCTCATTTGTAGCCTACTTGTTTTAAATGAGAATTGCATGAAGCAAAGTTCCCTGTTTCACTCAGATGATGATTTTCAATGATAAGTTCCCATTAGATTTTTAACCAAATTATATTTTTGTCCTAGTATTTTGGTTTCTCTTCCATTCAAAAGTATCACAACGTATTCCATGTTTTTTAACTAAAAAGACAGATGTACATCAAACATCCATGGTGGTTTTTAAAGATGACAGGTTTTGTTTATGTAGGCTGGTTAACCATTCTAGTCTATTGAATATTGCTGTTAAGAGGAAGAAAAAAATACAAATTTAATTTTTTTACTGAAATTTGGACTTTGAAAAGATAATAAAAGCAAATTCTTCAATAACTGCAACATTTTATGCCATAAAATTTCATTAGATATAATGAAACCTGTCATATTTTAAGACTCAGTGCCCAATTTCAGAGATCTTTGCTCTATCATTCCTCCTCCATTCATGTTTCTTCCTCTAATTTCTTGCTTAATATCTAGGGCAAAATTTCACAAAATTTACTACTCAGTGCTTACATCAGGAGCACACTCCTTCTCAATATAATACTTACTGACCTCCATATCAAATATTTGCTACAAGACAAATGGAGTAAAACTACTTTGATGCAATAATTCTACCCTGTTTCATTGTAATGCAATTAAATTATTTAAGGACCCTTCAGAGGAAATTACTTTCCAGCCTGCTTAAATACAAGAAGTTATTCCCTCCTAATAATGGTGTGAATATTGGCAAAATAATAAGGCTATTTTTTCCTTGAAATTTAGATTTAAAAAAAAGGAAAAAGAAAATATTTTTCAGTGGTAATTATTTGTATTTTGAAACACTCCACAGACCCTATAGTCCTACTTTTCCTGAGCTCACTACTCCTATTTATATTTGTGTTACTCAGCGTTGTCACACAAACTTGTGTTGCCTGTGTAATATATATTAGAGAAATGTGAAAAAAGTAAAATCTCTCTGATTTTCTCCTAAAATGTAGAAAAGTCCAGTTGTCTACTTGAACTTGAAAAACTACAGAAAAATTCTGTTTGCTTCTCCAGCAACTCCAAGACATGAAACTCCACATGGCTGTAACCCAGAGGCATTTGCTTGCATTGTAGGGTACTACTCTTCCTGTTGAGGCAGCTTGTATTTTTTTGTTAGTCACTGTTTAAAACTTAATCACTCTTCCTCTTTCAGACAGTTACACTAGTGCAAAAATAACCAGTCATTCCAAGTCTTTAAATCAGTTTGTTTCCTGTGCTGTTTCATGTCTTCCATGGTTCCAGCCCTTCTCCCCTCCACACCCATCTCCTCCAGCTTTCCCCATTCCATGAATCACTTTCATGTAACTACTGTTTGTCACTCAGCCTAACCCTAAGAGAATATTACCCCTATTAGAAATGCATGCATTTTACAGAGCTATTTGGGAAGAATGTGATAAATAAAAGAAAAGAGAAAAGAAATGTTTTTACCACAACCTGCCCACAGAATTCTCTTTCCATTGCAAATGTACAGCAAAACATATTGCAATCAATAGATTTTTTTCCAGTCTAGTTATTAATCACAAGTGATAGGTATTTTTTATTATTATTATTATTGTCATTGTTGTCACTGCTATTAATATTATTAGGAAAAACAACTTTAATATTTTTTTCTATGTAATTCAAGTAACAAAGCAAAAGTGTCCTGTCTCTGTCACAGAAGAACTCCCTTTTCTGTTGTACTGTTTTACTGTTTTGCATTATAAATATACCATAAACAGCTTTTAAGGTCAAGCAGAAAGGAAGATTTTCTTTTCCAAACATCTGTAAGCAACCACATGGAAGAAAAGACACTACTAGCATAATTTAGCATGCTTTCACTCCATGAAAAATGTTTCTTGGACACTATGTCAGGACAAGTACTTTAAGTAAAGCTTTTCCCACGTGCTTTATCTTAACACTGTATGGCTTTGCTTCTCTTACACAAATATTTTTCATTTTCCTTATTGTTTGAGGCTACAAATATGTCAGAAAAGGATCATAAACATTATTTATTCTTCTGGCATCCAGGCCTCATTCTGATTAGAGCGAGCAGTTGCCACTCTGCAGATGGCAAGAAAACTGGTTTCAGGTTGTGGTGTACCTGGATGTCATCGATAGCTGTGCTGGAACACAACAAGCTGCTGAGGAAGCATTAGGTTTGGCAGGAAGAGTGTGGTTTGACATGTGTCCTTTTCCATCAGGGCCTGCAACAGGGCAGTAATAACTACACGTACCCAAGGGACTGGAATATTATTTTCAGTTCCCTCCTCTCATCCCCTCCATTTGCATTTAGTGTACACGTACAATGAAGCTGTTGGTTCTATTGAGTCAGAAAAAGAAAAGCCACTGAAGAATATTAAATCTGAACTGATTCAGTATAAATGCTCTTGGATCCTTCAGTAAAATATGCCTAAGCTGTGTTGGAATTATCTCCTTGGGTAGGAAAGACATGTAAATATAAGATTAAAAAGCATAAAATCCTATTCATTGCAAAAGAACATATGTGAAAGGAAGCAAATTACTGCAAAGAAGATAGGCTTTAAGCTTAATAGGAAAACTCTGACGCTAACCATAATCTGCATAGTGTGCAGGGTTCAAAGCCATAACCCTGTCACCTGGTGAACACAATGAGGAATCCAGGAATCCAGTCAAAACTCAAAGTATTCTGAAACTGAAATACTGTCAGATAACATCAAGGTCTGTAATGGCACAACATATATAAAGGGGGAGCTCTTTTCAGTCCGGTTTATATGGTGAAAAACAACATAAGTAGACTTCAGGGCCCGAAGTCCACTTACTGTGTTAGACATGCTTTTTCCAGCTTCATTGAAAGATATGAGACATGTGGCTTCTCCCAATTAGACTTGTTAAAGAATTCTTTCTTCTCTGGTAAGGATTTTATGGTTAGATTACCATACCTGCATTAGCGTCCATAAACTGCATTTCTAAAAGTAAACAACTGTATTGGTTTCACATTCGCCGAATTTGTTTTGTGAAATGTAGTGTAGTGGTCTATCTTTCTACTACGAAATAGGATTAGAAGAAAGGCAAAACAGGCTCAACTTAAAGATAGAAACAGCTAGATTTACTGACACACACTGAAGGGCAAACAAAAAAAAAACAAACCATGAAATCTTTTTTAAAATGCACTCCCCTCCTCTTTACCAACAGTCTACTTTTCTATGAAACAATGTAAAGAGACAAAACATCAGAACTCTTAAGTCAGTACCACTTATAAAATAGTCTTTCATTCAGTCTTTTGGGAGAGATAAGTCCCTCCTCATTTTCCTGGTAACTTTCCACAAGAGACACAGTCTAGTTGTGGCTTCCAGGTGCCATAAAAGCAACCCGCCCGAGAATCTGCAATTGTGAACCTCCCAAAACGTAGCCTTTCCCATGGCTACATATGGGCCGTGGACTTACACATGGGGTTTCACCTTTTAAAGATGCAGAGCTTCATAACAAAGGACTTCTTATTCTTCACTGGTGACGAGGCTTCAAAACATCTCATAGGATCATTAGGTTACAGTTTCTAATTCAACATCCATTCAGTAAAATCAGAGATAACAGTTTCTAATTCAATATCCACTCAGTAAAATCAGACACCTTTGCTTGAATCCAGAAAATCATCTCCCCATTCTTAGTCTACGATTTAAAGGAATATTACAGTCTGTTACCATAAATTAAGGAGATTTATAGCCTGAAACTAAGGCAGCTTGTCATCTCTTCCACTTAAGAAGTCACCCTTTCCTTACTGACTTTGATATCTTCATATTATCCCCTTGCATGCCTCCAATTTAGCCTTTACTCTTTCTTTGAGAACGAGTAGAGTTTAAAAAAAGTCTCAGTCGGTGTTAAGAAAGAGTTAATATTTCCTGCCTGGGCCTGCAGATGGCTACGTGGTCTCAGCCGAGGCATCTCTGAAAAGCCTCAAATCCACGACGTGTAGAAAAGCTCCGAAATGATGGCCTGGATCTTCTCTCCCCCTCCACCCCTTGGTCTTATGGGGTGGGTTTGGCCCAGCCTGGGCTCGGTGCTGCTCTCCAGGGACCCGGGGGCTAGGGGGGGCCGGGGCCATCTCCCTTGGCCCGGCCCGTGGCATGGTGCAGGCAGCAGGATTGGCTGCATGTTCGCAGCTGTGGCTCTGACGGTGTCTGCTGGGCTCAGAGGGGCCTGGCTCGGCTCAGCTTGGCTCTGGCTTTGGCCCTGGCACGGCCGCCCCGGCCCGGCCCCAGGGGCGATGGGCCCTGAGCTGGGCCCTGCCTCCCCCCACTGCGGTCTCGAAGTTACCTCATGGCCAGGCCCTAGAGAGATCATTCCCAAGATTCCACCTGTATTTAAGCTGTGTGTCCTAGGGGTGTACACCTGTACCTGATTGGCCAACCTGGTCGTCAGTTCTAAAGCAGATCACCAATCGGTTTTTTACCATTCATGCCAAACCAATACAACAACTCCAGAGGGGAATTTGGGAGACATTTAGGGTAGGTCAGTGGAATTACCTCTGGAGGCTTTTTTTTACCTCTAACTGGGAGGAAACCTGACTAAAGACTTAAATGTTTACATTTTGCATGTTACAATGTGTGAATTCCAACCCTTATGTCTCTTATAGGCTGAAACCATCATAGTGGAAATACTGTTGCTTATAATTTTATTGTACATAAGGCATATGAAGAGGTTTTATGGGATCTACAGAAGCCACTTCTGCTGTCTGCTTACATAGCAGGTTGCATATATAGCAGTGTGGTTACACTGCCAATGTTTTGCTTATTGAAAAAAAATCATACGATTATATTGCTCCATGTTTCTACTTGTCTTCTGAAAGAAAATAGTGAATTGTGGTGCCAAAGGAACCTTCTACTGATACAGAAAATTGTGAGATATCACCACCATACAAATAGTATTACAGGAGAAACTCAAATTACTAAACAAAAAAAAAGGCTTGTGAGGTAAAAGAAGCCTTGTATTTTTCTGTGGAGACATGCTGATGTACTATCTCCAAAAGAAATAGGACTTTTCTAGAACTGATCACAACAAATGAATTTATTCTGTAATAAAAGAAAAAGAAGTGATGAGAAAACTACATTTTCAGAGCTGAATGAGAACTCTGTGCAGACAAACTTGCATGCAATAGAAACACACAGTATGCACAGCAATTGATGCACACGGTTCTGATATTTGACTTTACTCCTTCTAGAGAGTGTCAGCTTTATCCCCTTTTTTCAGTCATGGGGCTGCTAGGTATAGCTTTATAGCAAGGTCTGGTTATCTAGAGTTGCTGCATATCTAATGAAGAAAAGATGTGTCAGGATGTTTTTAACAATACCTCTTCAATCTGAAGTGATTTCAGGATCTTGTTTAGCTTTAAATAAAAGATTGTGTGAACTTAGGAAATTTTAAATTATTTTACTTTTAAAATTTAGAGATTATGGGGGTAAGTTTATGCCATGGAAAAGAATTTCCTGGATGGTCTGTAGTTCAGTGCCTGTGGACTTCACTTGAACTGTGGAAGAGTCAGCTGAAGACTAAGTCTGTTGCCAGACTTGGCTTCTCCTGCAAATACTGTTTGTGTGAATAAGTAAGTGAACCAGAGAACCTGACTGGTCCAGATTTCATTTGTTCTTGATTTTAGGCACTTAATCAAAATGTCTACACCACCAGTTTCTTATTTAGTTGATATTTAGTCATCCTTTTTTTCATAATTTTTCTTTTTTGATGTAAAGATCTACAACAGAATATTCAGTTCTCTAAAATTTCAAATTTCTTTCTGGAAATCATCTGGTCGTTATTGAGTAACTAGATAGGTAGGATGGTTTTGTGGTTACATAAAAATATGTTGAATATATTTATGAATGTACAGCCTGGCAGCAGAAAATTTCATGTTGCAGAATCATAGAATCACAGAATCAGTCAGGTTGGAAAAGAACTTTGAGGTCATCAAGCTCAACCTATGACCTAACACCACCAAGTCAACTAGACCATGGCACTGAATGCCACATCCGCCCTTTCCTTGAACACCTCCAGGGACTGTGACTCTATCACATCCGAGGGCAGCCCATTCTAATATCTAATAACACTTTCTGTGAAGAAACTCTTCCTACTATTCAGCCTAGACCATCCCTGTTGCAGCTTGAGGCTATGTCCTTTTCTCCTGTTACTACCTGACTGGGAGAAGAGACTGATCCCCATGTAGCTACAATTTCCTTTCAGGCAGTTGTAGAGAGAGAGATGAGGTCTCTCCTGAGCCTCATTTTCTCCAGGCTAAACAACTCCAGCTCCCTCAGCTGCTCCTCACAGGATCCACTCTCTAGACCCTTTACAATCTTCATGTCCCTTCCCTGGACTTGTTCCATCACCTCAATGTCCTTCTTGAATTAAGGGTCCAGAACTGAGCACAGGATTTGAGGTGCAGCCTCACCAGTCCCAAGGACAGGAGACAATCCCTACCCTGGTCCTGCTGGCCACACTATTGCTGACACAGGCCAGGCTGCCACTGGCCCTCTTGGCCTGCTGGTTCATGTCCAACTGAGTGCTGACCAGTACCCCCAGGTCTTTTTCTGTTGGACAGCACTCCAGCCACTTTTCTGTATATTTTGTGACTTTGTTTTTTTTAAGTTCCAGTTCCTTTCTAAAACACAGCAAAAAGTAAGTAGTTGAACATCAGCATTTTTCATAAAAACTCATTTTTTAGGCTTGTCAAATGTTTATGTTGAGTTCTGTAGTGTTTTTAGTTTCCTAGCCATCTACACTTGATTGGAAGAAATAAGAAGCACAAGTTCTGATACTTTTTTTTATTATGGTATGTAAGAAGTGCTTTTTAAAGAGAACTCATTTTTTATTTATCTCACCAAAAAAATAGCCAGATTTCTGAAGAATTCAGCAGTGAATATGCTGAGCTTTGGGGAAAAAAAAATATATACATCTTGCAGCTCTGGACAAAAAGTTACAATGAGAGTCACCCACTCACTTCAAAATATGGATTGTAATATGTTGCGGTAGACATTTAATCAGTTTGGTTAGATCAATGTCTGTTGTAAGGTGTTAGTTTTGCCACTGAATTGCCCTGGCTGAGGATTGTACCTTGATCAGTACTGTTTAACTATACTTGAATAATAATAAAAAAATTGTATTTAATATTTGATGATGTAGAAATATTCAGTCTTCCAGCACATTGATTACAAATCTTTGGTAGAGGTGGTGAATAAATGCTCCACAGTCTTTCATGCACTAGACAAACATGCTCTTAACTCGTCATCTTCCTTGGAGGAGGTTCCTGAAAAAACATCGATGCAAAAGATAAGTTAAAAATAATCAACAACAAAATGTCACTGAGAATCAAACTCTTGTAAAAATCCTTAAAGTGGTGGAATATAAAGTGAAAGAGATGCTGTCACTCTGCTTTTAGCTCTTTTATTCCATGCTCAACACTTGTATAGGCCTGCAGCAGTGCTTAAACTATAGCACAAGAGCAGCTATTGACCTCAACACTATTGAGAACCTAATACCACTTATTGGAGTTAGGTTTTACTGATTTTGAACACTGACAAGATTTCTGTAAAGGCAGATCTAAGAATGGGTTAATTTGTATTTCTCAGGAAATTTGTCTAATTCTCAAAACAACAACAAAAACAATAACAAAACCAATCAACCCACCAACCAACCACGCAAATTAAATAAAAATCTCACCCACAATTGTTGAAGAGTATATGCAGGCATTTGTAATAGACATGACAGAAAAGGGGAAAATACATTTTCTAATTTATTTCCATAACATGACTGTAAATAGCACAGATGAATAACAGTGAATCACCTTCTGATGCATGGAGATATTACTAATATCACAGTGCCTGCAAATATGTATTTTAAAAGAAAATATTGTTGTAAAAATGTATGGGTTTTATTTTTCCCTAAACTCATTAAAAAGAAAAGAGACTGATTGCAGACTACATAGATTGGTCATTCCAAAGAGCTACTTTGGTCTCTATTCTGTAATTATAAATTATGTCTATGGTTTAGTTTCTAGGTCAGTGGTAATACTTGAGTATTAACATGATTCCATATCTTAAGTTCAGGAGAAACAAGCCGTCAACTCTTCATTTGCAGGTTTTATCCCTTAAGTGAAATGAACTCGAAGTGAACACATCATGGTGAAGTGGTCTTGTCATGGCATAATGAAACATCAGAATAACACATGTTGAAGCCAAGTTTTGCCTTTTACAGTACTGGAATCCCAAGCCATGTGGGGAAACCAGAAAAATTTTGGACATCTTTTCCTGACCTTGTCCTAGTTTGAAATGAAGTTCCCAACTAAGAATTTGTGAGTTGAAATGAGTGAAGAAGCATGAATTCTTTCCTGCCACATTTTGCAGTTACTTGTCCATGATCAGCTTGTGATTTTATGCACCTCAAGTTACACTGAATAAGCAGTGACAAAGAATGTCTCTTCTCATTCATAGGTACAGCTTTTGAAATTGTACTACTGCTTGTAGTGCATTGGAGGCAAAAGTTGGTGACTTGTTTTTTTAATGTATAAAATATAAACACACAAATCGAGTGACTAAGTGTATGTTAGCTATGAGACATGGATGATGCTTTAAAAATATATGTTTGACTAATTTTCTGTTCTGTACTGGGTTTACATTTCCTACTTTCTGTGCTTTATATTGCTAGGTTATAAAATTCAGTGATACTGGTAAAGACTAGAACAGCATGGGTTTGACTGAGGTAATGAAAACTTCTGAAGGTTTGTCTTATATCTCAAGTATTTCCTCCTTTTGATCCAATTTAGAATATGAAAACACACATATCCAGAGCATACTTCACTTTTAAAAATAGATATTTTTCTATATGGCAGGAAAAGAAAAAGTCACATGAACTGTATTCTACACAGAGATGTGTATGTATTCCAGTTTGCAGTTCATACAAGTGTACTGTAAAAAGCACAACTGAAAATCACCAGTCACTTAAAATGTCATAGTCTGGTGTATGCCTGAGTTGTGCTGTCAGTATGGGAAGTGAATTCAAATAATAGGTGCCATTACTGTAGCATGAAACTATTAGCTAAAGTTCATGGTGCTTGACTAGATCACTTAGAACTTCATTAGGAAAAAAAAAGAAATTTTGAATGTTCTAATTTTCTTCTTTAATTTGAGCAGGGGCTCAAAGTTTAACCAAAAACATCTGGAAATAAGTTCCTGTGCTGTGCTCCTGGTTCAAGTTTAAAAGAATAGAAGGGAAAACTCCCTGAGCATGGTGCTAACTAGTATCATGGGGGTGTTAAACTTGATTTGAGGTAGACTGACGTGTCATTATTCCTCCCATTCCTGCTTCCTTTATAATGATCTGCACCTGAGCTCTGGTGTGTATTTTGTGACACTTATTAGCAATCTACCGGTCAGAGAGAGCTGTTGTTTATCCATCTCTTACCTGTTAAAATGTTAACAAGACGAGACATGCTGCAGCGTCTGGTGCCAACTGAAGGTCATGGATGGAGTGAAGAAGCCCCTGACATCTGTCTCTCGCAGTGGGCTTTGCACTGTGCTTCACTGAGAACAGCAGGCTGAGTGATTTCTCACCATTAATATCAATGGGACCTGAACGCCTACTACTGGCATGCATTCCTCAGCTCCAGGAGTGGAAGTGTGGAGCTATTAACACACCTCATTCACATCTGAATTAAGAATGTTGAAAGAGTTCCACATGGCAGATAAACCAAAGAAGTCATTAAGCTTATTCTTGTCCACATGCAGTCTAGTGCTTGATGGCAACTGCCCCTCACAGTTTTAAATCAAGACTCCTGAGTATCAGTAAACCTGGATTACTCTTTTCTTGCTCTTATTTTTCTTTTATGAGGGTCTGCTTCAGAACAACTAGGTCTCATTGAGTAAAACATTTGTTTTGACTTCCAAGCTGCAATATATTCATAATACACTAGTATTACTGGCACTTGCATTTTGGAAAATTCTCATACCATTTCAATTAGAAAATTTTTAGGATGGAACAAATGCCTCTCACGTAAAGTAGTTTTAAGTCATAGGATCATAGAATGGCTTGTGTTGAAAGGAACCTTAAAGATCATCTAGTCCCTAATCCGCTACTATAGGCAGGCATCCCACCCAATTCACTGGGCTGCTTAGGTTCCCATCCAACCTGGCCTTGAACACTGCCATGGATGGGGCATCCATAACTTCTCTGGACAACCTGTTCCGGACCCTCACCACCCTCTGACTATAGAATTTCTCCCTAACATTTAACTGAAACCCACTCTTTTGCAGTTTAAAATCATAGACCCTTGTCCTCTCACTATTTGCCTGTAGAAAGAGTCCTTCTCCCTCCCTTTCCTAACTCCCTTAAGTGGGCTGGAGGGCTGTGGTGAAGTCTCTTTACCAGTCTGAACAACCCTAGCCCTCTCAGCCTGTTCTCATAGGGGAGGTGCTCCAACCCTTGGATCTTCTTTGTGGCCCAGTAGTAGCCTTTTCTTTCCGTCTTTGAGTCTATGAGTGAAGGGCCATGAGTGAAAATATGCAGTCATTTGTGAATATATGAAAATATTATATCAGATATATCTATAATATAGATATCTATAGTGAATAAAAATTGGTCTCTTACTGACATACATGTAAAAAAGCTTTGCAGAGGTACATACAAAAGTAATACCTCCTTTTCTCCCTCCAGCTGAACGACATTCCCGAATTTGAGTAGATTTTAGTTCTGACACTAAGAAATGTCCCACTGGCTTAGCCTTTCAAAAGGCAGACTTTTGAAAAATAACTTTAAGCACTTCAATCAAAAAATAAACACCATTTGTTTTTTGAGGTCTGTTTCCAGCGGTTCCCATTGAAGTAGGCTATAGCAGACATACTTTTATTGGCTTGTTTCTTTTAAAGTAAGATCTAAAACATTGTTTTGTTTTGTTTTGTTCTGGGGGGCTCATGGCTATTTAGAACAAACTCCCAATGTCTTGCAAGTTACAGTTGTACTCCTAAGTACAGTATTGCGAAATAAATAGGAAAGATTAAGTATTCTGTAGCTGGGTTAGAGAGGAACAATGGCAAGAGACTGTTGCATTCTTGAAAAACAAACAAAAAACAGAATTGGAAAAATTCATTTATATATTCTCTTACATTAGATGGGGCCACTGAGTGAAACATTCACTGATGAATTCTTCCTCTAATCTGTGGAGGAAAACCAGCTACTGGTGAATTAGAGTCCTGGAACAGAGCCATGAGACCTAAATGGCTAAAAATGAAAACAGGCAAACATTTGAAGAGTATTCTACAGAACACAGATCTTTCAACACCTCTCCCTCTCCATGGCTAATTCATTGTCATGGAAACTGAATTTATCAAAATGTTCTTGTTCACTCCTAGTGACCCAGTGAGTCGACTTACAGAGCTGGTGAAAGGAAACTCAGGCTGAAGCAATTTTTACAAATGATATGCAGCAGTTCATAAGTCAGTAAATTTTGAATGGCATCATTGTACTTCCCAAGTAGTTTTCCCTATTCTCAAAAGACTCCTTTCGTCTGCAAGCTGAAGGTGTTTGAAGCATTTACTAATAAGTTAGCATGGGTGGTATGTACAACTATAGCTCATTTCTTTCCCCTCTGCTCTCCTTTAATTTGTTTTTCTTCTTACCCTGTGAATTTATGCTAAAATTTTGGAGTTTGTGTCATTTCTTTACTTGATACATTCTCCACAGCATTTTCCTGTGTTGATATGTAGCCCAAGGATGCAAAAATCCTTCATCACCTCATCACCAACATCTCTTCTTTTCTGTTACTGAAGATAGGTGTTGACTATCAAGTGTAATGCACAATGACTACTGTATGCAGGAGTCTCTGCCAAATCCAAAATCTGCCAAATCCAAAATAACCCTGGAACTCTGAGCACTTTCACCGTATCTCAGAAGGCAGGATTGCTTATATTTCTTCATCGTACATGAAAATTGTCATATAATTATTTGGAAGGTTTTTCATCTTCTATGTCACTACCAAATTCCATCAAGGTTGATTTTTATTTTATTTTCTGCTAGCAATTAGTGATTTGTTGTCATGGAAACCATACTTCACCTGATTCTTGAACTTAAATGGCTGAATATGATCAGCACTTTCATTCTTTAGCCTTAGTGGTTAAAGACTCATTTTGTCTGTGATCTTGATTACAGAATCACATAAAATATCTATAAACACACAAAATAATAGCAGAAGGCTACATCAGTTAAAATGGAGTATTCAATAATTCATTCTTTAATTAAAGCTCTTCCTTTTCCTATTGCTGTAACCTTTCAAGTGTAAAAGCAGATATAAGAGTTAATCACTTGTGTGCAGTATCTTTTCTAATTTGTAGTTTGTGAAACAATAATGAAGGAAAATACCCCGGATATTTAAATACTTCTGCTTTTACTCTTAATGCAATGAATGGACACAAGAATACTTCAGAGAAAATATTTTCTAGGGGATAAGTCTGTATCTGTGTTTGTGGACAGTATGCATTTATGTACACAGAAAGGTATACACTCATTTCAGCTTTTTGTTTGAAAATACATGAAATGACTTCCTTAAAAGGAAAGGATATGTTGCAATATGAGCTCAATACAAGATACTTTAAAATTTGCTCATCCACTAAATATTTTTATTTGCAAATCAAAGTCCTAAAACTTTAAATCAGAGGCTATATATTTCAATAGGAACTATACCAAAGGATTAATATATTGCATTTTTTTTCATGTGAGTGACATCTCCACTATTTAGAAATATTCCAGAAATATTGCTGCATCATAAAGAGCTGTTCTCATTGATGAATTTTTAGATATATTCCTCTAATAATAGTGACAGAGTAAGCTGAAACAGGTCAATATAAAGATATGTGTGAAGTCTCCTATTCCAGATCCTAATCCCATTCCAAACTATCTGGATGTTGCTATGTGTGTGTTTGTGTCTCTGTGTGTGTGTATGTAAGCACGTGTATAAACACACTTTATTCAAAAAACATGTAAGAATTATGCAGCCATGACTACAATATTTTAAATTCACTGGTTTTAAAATTTGTACTGGTTCAACTTCTTTGTGTAGATAAATGGTTCATGTGGTTGCCTATTCTTGTCCCTGTCTGACTCTTGAAAAATGCTGAATGGTTTGTAATCAATAAGAGTTCAAGTTATTTGAACCTTGTTGGAAATTATGAGAATCAGGCCTGGATATGTGAAATGGTAAATGTCACTAATGAATGCTAACAGGTAGACAGTGATTTTAAAGACTTTCCTGGTGCTTGGTGCTTGAGAAGACCCAGTCTTGAAAGGACACTGTATTTACTAAGCTTTTCAAATGCCTCTTTGGAAAACTAGAATTAAACTAAACTGTTGGTTAATGTGGCTGTCAGAGAAAAATGTAGTCCAAATGCATGAAAAGACAATTTATTCCCTGTGGTAATATCTGAATTCAATGTTATTTTCCTCTATATCTCCTCCCATATACTAGAGACTCATTATTTGTATTCATTAACTTTACACAGTAAAGATAACTGCTTGCTTTCAGTGATACAAAAACAAATAGAAATTATTTTAACATGCATTGGGTGTGTTCAGAGGTTACTTCCAAAGAAGCAATTACGAAGTTTTTAGTGGAAAAATGTACAAATATTTATACAGCATGTTATAATAACATCAAGCATTTAACTAAACACATTTTTTGTGAAAAAAATGGAAGAAAAAAGTAGGCAAAACTGTTTCTTATACTTGGGATAGTAAATATATCTGCCATAAGGCAAAATAGTTATATTTAACCTGTTTGTTGAATATTTTTGTTAAACTTCAAGAGAACAGGTACATATTTCACTATTTGCTGTTGGTCTCGGTGCTCACTCAAGTTCTAGGAAATCAAAGCAATTATTCCAAAAACCATGTGGAAAGCAGTGTGATGCCACAATTTATCTCATATTAAGATACACTGAATTCCATGTTGTCACATCAAGTATGGAATTTCCTAGTAAATAGTGAATGTGCGCTTTAAGCTCATTTTTAACTGTTCTCTGGTGTTAATGGGTCAGATTATTCTTAATTCTTATTTCTCTAGAATTACTCCTAATATATCTTTCAATTACCAGCCTCTCCTAAAATTTGTTGGAAGTACAGTCTATACTTTAAACTTTTAAAATCACAAAACTATTATTAATAATTGTATAAGCCCTGCGGTAGCTACAATATATACACATTCTTTCTTGAACACCTCCAGTACATATTGCTTTTCTAAAGATTTGAGCTTAACTAACACTTATTACTAGTTGTACAATGTATTTGCTTTCACAAACATATGAAATTTTCTCTTTTTTTCATTAAAAATACACAGAACAATAAGCATCAAATTACTAATTCAAGTTTGTACTGGACTGAAACATTTGCAAGCATTTGTAGAGGGTCAACTATCTCCACAGAACTATTGCTATTATTACAGAAATTTTAAAGAGAATATTATGAAAATAAAAATACAGAACATATTTCTTCAATATGTACAATCAGGAAAAAAAGTTACTCCTTAAAATCAGATGTAAATGTAATTTAAAACTAAGAGGCTAAAAACCAGCTGATTTCTTTGTTGCCTAGGATTCCTTTGGGGTATTATTTCGGTCTTGTAATCTTTTAAACTTTTTTATACTTGGAAAGACAATGGAATATGACAGGTTCCTTGACAGTTTGCTCACACAAATTAACCTCATTTATGGGAAAACTGGTTGTGCGTGAACATCTACTTTTGCAGTGATTTTAAGACCATCTCTAAATTGCTGAATTTCTGGGGAGGTCTGCTTCCTAAATGTTATGCATTCTGCTGGGAAGTAACATTTATAATCTAATATGTATCATCTGATAGGCTTGCATATTGATGACTCTATAATATTTGTAGAGGAAAAGGAAGAAATAAAACATGCTTGATATGTTCTTTCAAACTAATGAAAATTCACTGCTGCTTTGCATATGATTTCATCAAGTAACAGAGTGGGGTATTTGATCATGGTTTATTCTTTAATTCATAGAGAATTGTTCAAACCAATCTTAAAAGATTTGTGCTGGGAATTTGTAACATAAAAATAATATTGGTCTAAGGGAAATATGTAAGATTGTATTTTTTTCTTTCTAGCTTGAAAAATGAATAAATGATTATTCCCATGAACAAAGAGAAGAATACAGGGGAATCCAACCTACATTTAATCCCCTTAAAAATATTGGTAACCAAAATAACTATTAGACTTTTCTTATTTTGCTAAATTTCATTCTTTGTGGATGGAACCTATTTTATAATTAGGTGAGAGGTACTATGTAAGTAGGGCGATGATGATGAAGAATATCTACCAAATAAAATCCAATCTAGTAGACTTTAAAAATAAATTTATAAAAGAAGTGGCCCAAGGGTCCTGTCTATCCTCCTTCTAAAATCATGTGTATTTCTAAATACATTTTAAGATATACTGTTGAATAAAGACACAACTGTACTGCAGAAGACAATACAAAATGTTATACAAACTCCTGATATTTTCTCATCAATAGTTTTGGGGGTTTTTTTATGTAGAACCTCTGGTGCTGAGGTAAGGACCACAAAAGTTTCATGGTGAATGGGGACAAATGCCATATTATAATCTCTACAGTTTCTCTGCAATGAAAAATCTGCAGCTTTAAAAAGAAATATTATCTCTGTGGAAAATAAATAAATAAACAAATAAATAATTTTTAAAAGCTGACTTATTTTTTAATACTCTAAGCCTGAACTGAAAATTTTCACTTTAGGCTACCTTCTGGATGACCTATATTTATGGTGGAAAAACCTTAAATGTATAATCTTATCATCATATTTTCTGCACATACCTCATATGTTAGAAATAAACTATTTTGTGTGCATATCAAAGCATTAAAGTATATTTATGGATTATCTCATATTGTTAAGGTAAAGTTAGATTCCCTGTTTACTGTGGGTCCACTTGTGTGAAGGTTACAGAGGAAGCCTTTCAAATCTCTGAATATAGGTTAAAAGAGTTTCTCTATATCTAAAATGTCATGACATTAACATTCAGTATCTTGGGATGCTCCAAAGTTAGAAACTGGGAAACTGATCCTTTCCAGTGGCATAGAGCTCTAATTTCTGGCCTTACAACTATTCAAAGGAATGGACCTACCTTCTGACATTTTAGATATAAAAAAGAATTTATGAGTCTAGCTCATCCTGTCTATTAGGAAGACATATTTCTGAGGAAGAATTACTGAATGAAAAAGGGTTAGAATGAATGACTTGGTGTTGTATTTAATTAAAAAAAATAATAAGAAAAATCCCTACTGGTTCTTTA
The DNA here is from genome assembly GCA_013397315.1 of Donacobius atricapilla. Lineage (NCBI taxonomy): Eukaryota > Metazoa > Chordata > Aves > Passeriformes > Mimidae > Donacobius > Donacobius atricapilla. The sequence continues at coordinate 264,799 of WBMY01001045.1, read as the reverse complement.
AAGGTATTCTGTAGTTCTGACTTTTATAAGATGGTGTCTAGGTCATAAAAATGATATTAATTACTCAAAACCATATATAAATTATATTATAATGAACTCCATATTTATGAAAAATGGACCTACTTATGTAGTCCTGAGTGAAAATAGGGTTTGAAGATGCAGACGTAAATGCTTTTAATGAGCACAGAAAGGAGATTTTATTTGTTGCTATTAAGAATTAAGTTCAGTTATAGAGAACAATACAGATGTAGTGTTTGTTCAGTTTTTCTTTGAACCAGTGCTTATCAGTAGTGATTGTCTGTTCTGGGTTTTTTTTTGGGTGGTACAACTCAATATGTAATTAACTGCAGATATGAATATAAAAAGAAATTTACTTTCTTACTGCTCTTCAGTAAATCATTTCATTGAGCTAGATGACAAATCAGTGTCTGAAGTTGTGTGTCACAGCCTGACTGCTTTTCCATTTAGGGCCTATTTCACACAGACTGAAAAATGGTAGAGTGGTTCAGCTCCATTTGCTGAATAACCTGAAGGTCCTTAGGGGAAAAGGGGAAAAATCTGCTGTGTTTCAGAGAGTGTTTGATCTAACTTGAATTCTTGGTGTGCAAGTAGCCTATTTCTCTTGCTTGCAATGACTTGCATTAAGCCTGCCTTTGACTAGTGTGATGGGAATATCAGACATCTCCCCAGAGTAAGATTTTGCAGTACAGCAGAAAAAAAAAAGCAGTTATCTGTATGTTTGCACAGAAAATTGTATATACATTTCTGAGCTAGACCAATAATGTTTCTTGATGTTATACATGCCAGTTTACGAAATATAATTCAAATCCAAAAATTTTAGGATTGCCAAATATACTACCATTTTTCTGTCTGGACACCTTGGAAAGGCCTTGTTTTTAAAATGTGAATCTTCACAGCATTATGGCCATCATGTCATGAATACTATGGAAAAAAATGGAGAAAGCCAAGTTCTTTCATTTATGTTAATGCCACCCAACATAACTTCAGAAACTTATTTATCAAAGTTCATTTTCGTTTACATCAACTTTACTATTTCCTACATAATGTCTGCAAAAAAAAAAAGCATAGCGTATGTGACTACATAGGCATGTTAAAAAATTGCACATAAAAGGTATAGAACTAGAGACATATATAAGCTGCTTTACTGTACAACATTTTAAAGAAATTCCATGTTACAGCTATAGTTGATTATGTAGCAAAATAGGCCTCAATATGTTGTTTACAAGAAATCTAATTTAATAATGATCCATAAAAATGATCATCACTAACAGTGATGACTCAGGAATGGCCAACATTTGCACTGCAGAAAAACTGGAATATTTAGAGCCTGAAAAGAATCAAGAAACATTTGAATTTAAGTGAGTAGGAAATGCTTGCTAGATAGTGAAAGCATGCCTGGTTCAATAAAACTCAGATATCAGTTGAGCTGTTTTATTTTCCTTTTACATTTTCTCTTCTTTCCTATTTTCTAATTTCATATTGTCTTTTTTCTGAATGTGAGAATCTAAATCTAAATTCTATTCTTAGTCATCTAGCAGTTCCACAAGACTCTTAGAGAGGTAAGAATGAATAAAATTGGGTAGATTTTTTTCTCCAGCTTTTGCTTCTTGCTGACAGATGTTGATCATGATCGGAAGTGAATTTTAACCCTAAAGAAGCTTTGCAGAGAAATTCTGAGATAACCTTCTTATAATGAGTTCACTGTTAAGAATTCTAAGCTGTACTTCCACATTATCTATCATGACTTATAGACAAAGAATCCATATAATTCTCTCCAGACAGTTCAGCAGATCTGACAGAGTTCTAGCTGTGGTGATGTGCTTTTGCATGTAATTGGGGCATGGAAGCATCCTTCACTGATATCTCCTGCTCCTGGGAGGCCTTGCATTGATCAAATGGTGTCCTATTGGGGTGCCATTGCTGCAGGTTGGTCATTTAGGGTGGTCAACCAAAATATAAGGCAAATATGAGGAAGATGAAAATAAAAAAGAACAAATAAAGGTAGCTAGAGGCAGAAAAAAACCTGTCAGTCCATTCTTTTGTTATAGCTGTGCTTCAAGCATCAGTGCTTGTAAGATGCTCCAAAGTGGCCCTAGGATGAAGCTCTGTAATTGGAGGCAAGCAAGGCACAGATGTTACCTTTTATTAAATATCAACAGAATTTAACAGTGCGAACAGACCATTGTTGAAGGAGAAAGAAGTATGGGAAGGAAATTCCTCCTCTGATATAATTTCGCGCTTACTGTCCTTCAGATCTACTCATCAGACTTGTCATTATGTTCTGTGTGTCTAACAGAGTCAGGCTAGATATAAATACCTTGATAGCTTTATGCACTTGAGTTCTGTATAAATATGCTTTTTCTCATGAGATGCTGTAGCCTGTCCTGCCTGGCTCCCAGAGGTTCTTACTAAAAGGTACAATTCCCTCATAAGTCCAGTGTGGTATCTGTCATCCTTACTTCCTTTGAATGTCTCAAAAGCCATTAGATGCTAACGTTTAGGCAACTGAATCCTTCCCAAAATCCTAAATGGATTCGTTGAGTGGATGAAGGCATATATTAGAGATGCTGATAACTGTGCAGCAAAATGTTCTCTCTCCTGTGTCCTCACACTGAAATGAGGAAGGTTTATTGAAGGAGGCAAAAACATTGAGCCAGATCTTTCTGCTCATTAGCACCTTGTAGATTTGTTGTTTGGAGAGAGACGTTATTGGGTTTTGTTAATTTGCCATGAAATGGCTTCATCCAGCTGCAGAACGGATTTGTTAAGGCAGATTTACTGATGCTCTTGGACTTCTCTGTATTTTACTCAGTGGGTACAAGCGAGGTTTAAGAATATCGCTACTCTGAGATCGCAGATCTCCTGCTCCTTCACTACATTCACTGGACCAAACTAGTCATTAAGAAATACCTTAAATTGTTCATTTAGGTTATCCCTCTCTTCAGATTATTTGAATAGCACTGTGTTGTTCAGAACTTTGCTGAAGGTAGTGCAAAAAGGAATTTTATATAAAGTTATTTTACTTTGTCTAATTCACAATGTTACAATATTGAATTGCAAAGCGTTGACAATTTAATTGGTTTTAACTTGAAAATGCACCCACACATTTCTTTGTTTTTTCAGATTGACCATATACAAGCGGCCCTTATGATGAAGGATCCCACATTGAAATGCCTACTCAAGAGCCATTACTGAAAGGTAATTGTAGAGTTGAAAGGTATTCAGTGCTAACAACACAATCCCTTCCACCTTTGCCTCCCTTCAATCCCCCAAGATGCTACAGAAATGCTAGCAATAGAGATTGTCCCAGGAGACATTGCTTTGCTTTGCAATGTTCATGCCAAAAGACAGCATTATTATTGCCTGAAGTTCTGTTTTATGACATGTACAGATCAGCATAAAGTACTCTGCAAAATTAATTGAATTCTCCAATAATTGTTCTAAAGCCAAATACCATACAGAGCCTTAAGATATATATGCATTTTCAAATGTCTTTGTAGCCTGATTTGGGCCATTTACCTCACAAAATCTCGGCTAAAGGCTGAGCGCATTAATGAAACTGTGATTCAATGTACATTTTTTTCCTTTTCTGCTTTTCTTTTATTGATGTGGATGCTTTTGTTTTCTGCTAGGGGGAGCATGTTTCTGAGGTTTACTTGATTTTTCCACCTGTTAATGACAATATGAGCAAAGATGGGGGTATAACAGTGGATAGATAGGAAGAGAAAGAGAAATGTATCAAAGAAGATTAGGGATAAGTATACAGACACAGCAAATACAGCTTGATAGTTGTAGGAGATTTAATAGAGTAAGAAAAGAAAAGCTTAGTGTTACAAAGCTGTCTAAACTGGGAACAGTATTCTTCTGCCATATACTGGCTCCTACTGCACAGGTTCTCCGATTCCATCCCACACTTAGGGAGTCTGCTGTCAAGGATGCTGCATCAAAATTAAGGAATGAATTCACTTTCATTTAGTATGAAAAATGGATATGTCTCATATTGAGAGATGAGACTGTTCAAAACCAGTTTGGACCCATGAAGATACATTGAGTTGAACATTGTAGCATTTAGATCTCAAGGAGTTCCGCTCCTGCTGACACAAAAAGGTGGAGAGATATGTTTCTTCAGAGATAAATTCCAGACTGGATCTGAGATGTTAAACAGTTGATTTGGGGCCAAAAAAATAAGGGTAATTTGTGCATAGTAAGCATTTTAGTTGGAGCAGTCCTTGTTATATAAGACTCATAAATGGCAGGAATTTGAATGTAAAGTACCAGAAATTATGGACTAAATTTACAATAGTAAATAATTCAACCAGTAGGGAAGGATCAGCAGATCTGTTGGCATTTATGTCTGCCATACATGAAGTCTGGAGTTTTAGCTCTACACTGTGTTTGGAATGATTTCCTTGACCGAACTCTCTGCTCTGTGTATGGCTCAAAGCAGACAAAAGAACCCATCAGTGTGTCACATCCTTTTGTTGGTCGTGACATGAGGGTGCATTTGATGCGTACATCAAGTCACCATTTTTATTTAGACTTCTGTTAAAGAAATCAACTTTGCAGTGACTGAAACTACTCTAAGCTGAACTGCATGTTTTGCTCTAGAACAAATGACAATAAAATAATTGTTAAATAAATTCATAAAAATATATCTGGTCTTCATATATCACAAGGTGTGTCTAATTATAACTCCAACATCAATGAATTTATTCCTAATTATACTTGAACAAATGAAAAGACAATCAGGCTCCATTTGAAGAAATTGATCACCAAGGCTGATTTACACTACATATTCAATTTTCTCCCATGTGTCTAATCTACCCCAAATAAAATATTAAGTATGTAATAGGTTGTATTGGTTTAGCATAAATGGTAGGAAAAACTAATTGTTAATCCATTTTGGAACTAACAGCTAAGCTGGCCAATCAGGTAAAAAGTGTACACCCCCTAGGACACTGCTTAAAAACAGGAATCTTGGGAGACCCGCCCTCTTTCCACAGACCCCTGCCATGAGGTAACAGCGCGGCCGGGCCGGGAGGGGGCCCAGGCCCAGGGCCCGGCTGGCCCCGGGAGTCGGGCTGGGCCAGGGCGGCCATGCCGAGGCC
>WBMY01001045.1:201406-259449 GCA_013397315.1 Donacobius atricapilla | reverse complement strand
AAATCCACAAGCCCTTATGTAGTCATATAAAAAGCTACATTTTGGGAAGCTCACAGATACAGTGTCAGGCGGGCTGTGTTTATAAGAGCTGGGAGCCACAAACAGACTGCGCCTCTTGTGGAAAGTTACCAGAAGAATCAGGAGGGACTTGTCTCTCTCAAAAGACTGAATGAAAGACTATTTTATTAAGTGCTGCTGACTTAAGAGTTCTGATGTTTTGTCCCTTTGCATTGTTTTTAGTGGAAAAGTAGATTGTTGCTAGGGAGGAAGAGGGGTTGTTTTTGAGAGGGTTTCGTAGTTGGTTTTTGTTTGTTTACCTTTACTGTATGTTAATAAATCTAACTGTTTCTATTTTTGAACTGAACCTGTTTTGCTTTTCTTATAATCCTATTCCACTAAAATGAAAATTAGGCAAATGTAATAACCACTACATATTATTGGTGTTTCTGCCTGGTTATTGAATTTTAACCCATTACATAGGTATTACACAAATGCAAACATTTATAGACTCAGAGAATGATTTGGGCTGGAAGGGACCTAAAAATCATCGATTTTCCACTCCCCTGCTGAGGGCAGATATGCTACCCTGATGCAGAAGCATTTTATAAATGTAAACTTTAACTGGGGTTATGTTAAACAATTTTAAAAAATTTTTCCTATTTTCATCTCTTTATATGTATGCATATAGTGCTTTAATACACCTTTTGAAATTAATAATTAATTAAATTTTTCATTTGAAAGAAAGACTATACTATATGCTGCCAGTACTGTTAAGTCACAGATGTAGCAGAAGAGTAAGTGGCAATATTATAGGCTCATGCTTTTTGTTTATTAATTTAGCAATTTCATTTTTCAGTGTTGTATCTTTCTCTAATATTTTGCATTCTAGATCTTTTATTATGCCATTTCCCCCTTCTTTTTAAAGCACCACTAATTCACCTCAATGCAGCAATAATCAGTAACTGGGAAGGAGTTTGGAAGGAGAGGGAGGGAAAAAGAGAGCTATTGAAGTAAATGAAGCATTACCCATGACTGCTGCACGTGCCAGTGTCTGTTTCTCTACTACTGCTATATCCCCTCTCCTGAGCATTTGAATGGTAAGTTATTTCCCAGATCATTCCATGCTCAAGGGAAATAGTTGCCTTCACCACAGAGAGAGTTAGCACTGTCTGCTATAATTTTGGAAATATATAGCAATCACTTGCAGCAGAAACTCGGATCTCAGAATCCCTTAATGAAGAATGACAGAGCTGAGCTCAGAAATGGTGGCCCAGAGCTGCTAGATTTTCTGTTCTATACAATTGGTTCATGGAGACCCCATGCAGATTGTCTTCCCTTTTCTTTTTCTGTCTTTCTTCCTCCTTTCTACTAGTCTCTTTGATTTGATCCACTTAGCATCTCAGCTGTATTACCCTTCTTACTCATTTCGTTTCCATGCCATTGTGTTTGGGTCATTTTTTGGGCTCATGATATCTTCAAAAAACAAAATGCTTGAGTGAACCATGTTTTACAGTTGCCTTGCGTCAGCATGAACTCTTATTTTCTTTTCTCAGATGTTGCCCAGGTAGTTGCCTTTGGTTTGTTTTATTTCATAGAATCATATTCATAGAATAGTCTGGTTTGGAAGGCACCTAAAGATCATCCAGTTCCAACCTGCCTGCTATGAACAGGGCAATTTTTCAATTGACGAGGTTACTCAGAGCCCTATAGTTGACACTCTGTATTTCAAAATTAAACTTTATTTTACTTTGAAGGTCTTAAAGATGCATGAAAGCCGTGTGTAGGTGTAACTAACCATGTATTTACACTGTTGGAGGTAGCATGATGTTCATGAAACCTCTTTTGGGGTTATGCAATTTGTGATAAAGCAAAAAAAAAAAAGGTAACTTTAAAGCTCACATCTAAGTACATGTACTCTCTAATGGCATTTATTTTCAAACTGAATTACAGGAAATCTAAAGTCTCAGTCTGATGTCTGTCTCTCTGAGTAAGTTTCATTTTTACAAACTATTAGAAAGATAGTTGTAACAAAAAAAAAAAAACGGTTCAAATGAACGTGTGAGAAATACCATAGATAGAGATCTACATTGTTTTGAATGGATATTTGCTTGACACTGCTACTGTTCTTTCTGAGGGAATCTCGGAGACACTTGTGTTTAAAACACTGATGATTAGAAATTACTTAATCATAAACGTGCCAGTCTCAAGCAGACAAGTTTCATTGAGCTAGGGACACACTGCAGAATGGTTTACAACTGGACTTCATGGCACTGACCACAGCCCTTGGAGCCTAGATAAGCCAGTACTTTTGTTGGGATCTCCATCTCCCTGTTGATGTGTGACCTTCACTAGTCAGGAGTAAGCTGGAACAAGAGCTCAACACCCTTTGATCAAGTTTCTGAAGAAGCTGAAATCTGCTTTCTAAGGAGGGGTACGAAATTACTAAAACTGACTTGAATAAGAAGAAAAGTGACATATTCTATCACTGACTCCAACAAGTCATCTACTTACAACAGACTAATAGAGAAATGGAAGAGAGAAAAAAGACAGGGCTGATCCACAGAAAGTGTAATTGCTTTAAAAGGCTGATTTAATTGCTAATGAAAAGTAATCCTGTGGTGCAGAAGCACTAATATTTACGAATTTTACCACTTAGGTTTGAATTTTGAAAACTTCCTGTCCTTTGTATTATTACTTGTCTTGCATGCTAATAATCTTCAAGAAATAATTTTTAAAAATTAGGCTGATTTTGAATGCAGTTAATAATGTTTATTTGGTGTTCCTTCTTTACACTTATGCTCTTCCAACTCTTTAATGCTTGTGGAACAAATGAAGAATTTCTAAACAGTGCCAGAGGGACATTGTGCTAATTCTTTGAGAGAGAAAATCCTTACAATTTTAGTATGCCTTAAGCACCAGTGGTTTATGATAAGGTCTTTCTAGAGGTGCAATAAAGATAATGGCTTAGTTAAAATACTATCAATATACTTGGTTAGGAAATGAAAACCCCAGTTCTTCATTCATTGTATTTAAATGAGTGAATCTTCTTATTCTTCCTTTAAAGAATTGCAATATATACATGGCTACTCTGTTATGACGGTTTTATTTTTGGTGTAACTGTGTTTGAATATAGAAATACAGCTTGGATTAAGTGTCATCCCTCTCTGAAAGGGCTCTTTTCTGAGAGGAGGGTGAATATACATTGGGGTGAACAAGTACCACTGCAAATATCTTCTTTAAATTCAAGTGAATACAAGTGCCTATGATATGGAAAATGTAAATTATGTTCTCATAAGTATATTAATTATTTTTGAATGGAGTTAATAATACCCAGAGCTGTATTGATTATTAAAAATATAATTAGGAAAAGTAATTTAAGATTTTTGTTGCAGATTTTTTGTTCCATTGCATGTTCTTTGCCTCTCAGTTTCAGAAACGGGTGTTAATGGCATGTGACACTGATATAGAGAAGGGACTACACAGTTTACTTCTGACTGCTTTTGGGTGCAGTAGACCACTCGAAATGTATTCAGCTAGTTACGGAAAAGAGAGTGCAAGGATTTATTTGACTGTACAAGGAAAAGGAGTTCAATTATCTTCTTGTGGATCTCTCATCACATGTGTAAAATATGGGTAAAAAGTAATTTGATCAAAGATGAGCAACAACATGCCAGCAGCACTGTGACAAGAGCTTTAGATATAGCAATATGCTATGTATCATCATTTTTTCTTCCCCCCAAAACCTAATGGGATGGTATAGCTTTTGATCTCTGCTGATAAGACCTTGTACGCATCCTGTATGACAATGTGTATTTTGAGTGTGTTGTCCTTCTAGGCTATATAAATAAATATTTTGAAGGCAGATATGAGTGCCCTCATTTTAAAAGTTTCCATTTTTCAACCAGAACATTTGTTCAGGCAGTAAGGTCCAGGGTTTCTGGAAAAGATTATATGGTGAATTGGGATGCTCTCCTTATCTCTGATAATTTCAATATAGGAAATTGTAGCTATATTTGAGTGCTTTAAAAAAATACCACTCTTGATATATTTAATATATTACTGTAGGTTGTTATGGATTCTGCCATACATCCCTACAATATTTTTTTAAAGTCACTTAAGTAGGCAGTTACAGTATGAGTTGCCTGCATCCTGATGTTTTCCATAAATGATGGCTCACATGAATCCATTTATAAGTCTGTTGAGCCTTCTGCCAGATGTTATATTGCTAACAGTTTCACTGTTAGCTCCAATATAACTCCAAATGCTGTTATCATTTTCCTGACCTTTCTGGTGCCACACCTTTGACCTCCTATTGATTTGGTATATTATAATGATTCTACTCTCATGAGGCAACAGTTACTGCTGTTCTCTGGATATTTTCAGGTAGAGTGCTTTTTCCACATGACTTTGTGGATAGTATTTTTCTGTGGTGAGATTATTTTTCTTCTCTTATTCAAGGGCTTTTTGTGAGCCAGAACAACAAAATAAGCATCTGAAGGCCTGGTATTTTTCTCCTTATCTCATTAATCTTGTGGGATAAATGCTTGACGAATTCCAAAGACAGAATGTGTTAAAACAGAGACACTTATAATATGACATTAATATAACATGTAGTAAGAATTTAATTTTTTAAAACATGTATGCAAATGCCATACTGAAAAAGGCAAGTAATATTTGGCTCAGAGAAACATATTGAATAAATAGTGGAACTGCCCAATTTTTTGCATGAGATTTTAAGGAGCTCATTTTGCTTTCCTAATTTTCCATGAAAAAGATGGCTTGATGCTTAACTAGCTCTGTCACGCAATCACTGAATTTCTGAGGTGGGAAGAAACCTCTGGAGTTCAAATGTTCCATCCCCGTGTTCAATCTGGGTCAGCTGCAGCAGTTTGCCAAAGGAGTTTAAACCCATTAGCCATTCTTTGAGGCTAACTAGATCTTCCTATCTACAATTCAGTACTTCAAAAGATTAGGCTACACTGTTAGCAATAATTTGTATAATGCCACCTCTTCCTATTGTCATTAGATATGTCTAGTTTTAATATTTCTTCTGTGTTTGTTAACTAGGAAAACTCAATGAGCATAGAGTAGCAATCAATTAAAAGTAAATAGGTATCTCTGACAGTTTAAAAGAGTCCCAAAAGAGGATGACAAGAGATTGGTACAAGAGAATAAATAATTTATAGCTGGAGAAAATTAATCAAGAACCCTCAATTCCCTTTGTCCCCACACACAGGTGCTCAATTACAGTACCTCTAAGAAGAAGCAGGAGACCAATAACCAAACATCTGTGACATAAATGAATTTAACTATTAGGGAAGAAATTCTTGAAGCATATAAACACACTAAAGTAACCAAACCAAATTACAATACAGTGTACATTTGCTTTGTGCAATGCCTTTCATTATACTATTTCCCAGAACTCTTCACATAATTAAATAATATAAATGTTATGGAATGTAAGTGAAATACGGCAGCAATAGAGAGATTTTCTAACGGAGGCAGAGAACACAATTATAAGCCAGTGCAAAAAATTAAAAAAAAAAAAATAGAAAAGGAGAGGAATTCAGGCAAGGATGACCTCAGTTTCAGAAATCTGGTGTGATAGGGACAGATGGGTTGCATTTGTCAGCAAACAGCATCTTTGGTCATAAATTTGTCAAGGTGGTGAAGATGATTTTAAACTAGAGTTGCTGTGGGATGGGAATGTCAATCTATCCCACTCATACCAGTTTGATGGCAGGGCCAGCAAGAAAAGCCTAGAGCCTGGAGAGAGATCGCTGGTCAGCAGGAGAGCACATGAAAGGTAGCAAATAGTAATTCCAGCCACTCCAGGCAGTGAGTCGTCTTCATCAGAATGCAATTTAAAAGTCTATAAAAAAATTAATGGATCATGGGGAATGAACAAAAGGAGTCAGGGACAAGTGCACAGCTGCAGGGCACAGTGGGATGGCTCCTATGACGTCTCATATGGAGTGGAAGGATACAGTCTCTTTAGGAAGGAAGGAAGGCAGGAGACACAAGGAAGGAGTGTTGTCCTCTGTATCAGCAACCAGCTGGAGCACATGGAGCTCCCCCTGGGGATGGATAAGGAGCTGACCAAGAGTTTATGGATCGGAATTAAAGGGAAGGTAGGGACAGGTGATGTTATAGTAAGGGTCTGCTACAGGCCACCATATAAGGAAGACTGAGCAGATGAGACTCTTAATGGACAAATAGGACCAGCTTCATATTCACAATTCCTGGTCCTCATAGGGGACTTCAGCCACCCTGATGTTTGTTGAAGGGACAACACAGTCCGGCGTAAGAAGTCCATGAGGTTAGTGGAATGAATTGATGACACCTTCCTTCTCCAAGTGACAGAGAATCCAGTGAGGAGAGGTGTTATGCTGGACCTTGTTCTCTCCAAAAAGTAGGGGCTGGTGGCAAATGTGAAGGTTGAGGGCACTCTGGCCTGCAATAATCATGAAATAGTGGAGTTTAAGATCCTTTGGGTAGTGAAAAGGGTGTGCAGCAAGTTCACTGCCCTGGACTGCAGGAGAGCAAACTTTGACATCTAGCAATCTGCTTGATCTGTCATGGGATAAAGCCCTACAGGAGAGAGAAAGGAAAGAAAGTTGGCTAAAATTGGCAGGCCACCTCCTCCAAGCTTGTGACAGATGCATCCCAACAATAAGGAAGCTGGGCTAAACTACCAGGTGGCCAGCATGAGTGAACATGGATCTGTTAAAGCAGGTCCAGAGGAGAGCCATAAGTTGATCACAGGGCTGGGGGACCTCTTCTTAGACAGTTTCAAAGAGTTGGAATTCAGGGACTCCTTATAGCAGCCTTCCAGGTAACTAGAGGGATCCTACAAGAAATCTGAAGAGAGACTTTCTACAAAGGTATGTAGCAAAAGGATGATGTGTAATGGCTTTAAACTGACAGATCTCAGGTTTACCTGAGGTATTAGGAAGAAAATTTTTTGCTGTGAGGGTGGTGAGGCACTGTAACTGTTGTAGATGTCACATCCCTGGAATTTTTCAAGGCCAGGCTGGATGGGCATCTGAACAACCTGCTTTAGAGAAAGGTGTACCTGTTCATAGTGGGAAGTTGGAACCAGATATTTAAGGTCCCCTCCAAACCAAACCATTCTATGATTTTGTGAAGAGTTAGTACCTTAGACCATGGCACTGGATTATTAAAATGAGTGGAAATCATTCCATTCTCCTCAATAGAAGCAGTACAACTCCAGAGGGTAACAAGGAGTTTTCCAAAAGCTGTGAAGTATTGATTGGAGAAAAGTAAAGCCAAAGACAATGGCAATACAGTAGAGGAAACAGGAGAGGAAGAGGAAGATATAGATATGTGACATCCCTGAAGAATTTTGGAAGTTGTTGCCTGCCTCATTATTAATTTTCTTCATTTTCATGTCTGCACAATGCAGGTGAAATAAGTGAATTGAGTTAACAAATGTACCCCAGTTTAAAGCACAGGCTGGACTAAACTAAAGTGCAGTTCAAAATGGTTCCTAAAATGATTGTTGATCCTTATACATGTGGGAATAGTCCTTTCTACTCCATATTTACCTCTTCTGTTTTATAAAGCAGTAATGCATGAATCCTTCTGAGAATTTTTTGTGAGTTTTGAGACTCCTAGGGCTAATTCAGTGGGTTGCTTATCTGATTGCTTCAACATTAAATACACAGTTTGGCTGCTGCTACTGCTGTAGAAGACCATTTCTGATTAACTCCTGACAAATGAGATAGGTAATAGCTTATTTGATGTAGTTGGATTTACTCACCTATTTTTTTTTTCAGTTGATAAAGGAGTAAGCTAGTCAGAGCTATGTTCTTTGATGTATCTTGGTNTTTCCTAATTTCTATAAATGATGCCATTTATGACTCTATTTTGCCAGATAATACTTTGGCAGGTTCTCCAGAAGCATCCTGTAAGACTCAGTGGTCTATCATTTTTCTTTGCATGGGTATTTCTCTGTCCAAAATACTTTTTCCTCCTCTTCCCCTTTTTTATCTAGTAACTACATGGAGGTAAGAAACTCCCTTGTCTGGTGACAATTTTTTTTTTTCTTTTCTTTCTAAGGATGCCAGAATGAATCACCAGTCTTGCTTCTCATTATAGCTTATAAAACCATTATTTTCTTTTTAGACAAAGTGGGGCTTTAGTTGTGATCAAAACCTTGTTATTGTACTGATGTAGTCAAAAGATTTTTTTTTATATTATTCAGTCCCTGAATCTACCTAATAGATGTATTTGAATGAAAACATGATTATAACATGTAGCTGAAGGTACAAGACCCAATTCCTTATCTTTGACACAAATGATAGATAAAAACATACAGAAAAGGGATAACCTATTATGAGAACAGTTTATTTCTGAGGAGTGCACGTGACCACCAGGTATGAGATTCAGCAGACGCAGGTTTCCTATATTAATAGATTTCATGTCCACAGGCAGATTCTAGATGACTATTAACAATGTTTCATTAAATGCACTTTCACTATGTTTCAGATTATTTTGTAATAGTAATTTAAAATATATTTTATTTTAATAGAAACTCCAGAATGTAACTTAACAGCCTCCACATCTTCTTTACCTTTTAGGCTAATTTATTTTTACCTGTTTTAGTAATGTCAGTAATGTTTATTTTTCTGAATGATATACCTCTTATTATTCAGAATGTGGACCTGCTTATACTGCATTTGTTTCATTTAAATTATATTATATATTTTTTCAGTCTTTTCTGTTGCTCTGTGTAAATTTGCTACATATTGAAGAGTATGTAATTTCACAAATTAGCCTTTTTAATCCAGTTACCAGTAGAGCAATTTTGCTGATATCACCTAAATCTAAGAAAATCATATTTTAATTTTGTCTTTTTCAAGCAATGTTTCAATGACATTTGTGTATGAACTTAAGAATCTATTATGTCTTATAGCTGGAGATTAGTTGGAGATTTTAAATCCATTTAGCTACAGAAATTTTTTACATGTGAGAACCTTTCAAAATTAGTCCTCAAAATTTAGTTTCAAGGGGTACTAGTCACAAGAAAAAAGACTCAGGAAGAGTAAAAAAAAAAAAAAAAAAGTGTATAGTATTAAGTGTGGGTCTAGGCACTTTTCCAAATGGCATGGTGCCATTTTAAAGTGATTTTGAAATGCACTAGAAGGTAATGTCATGGTCCTGAATTTGTCAGTTTCCAGTGTGTCTTATATGTATATTCCAAAAGGTCCTTGGGGTGATGCCATATGGAATATGAAGCAGATAAACTGGGCTATTTTGTCGAACTGGATACCAGATGCTGAATGTGTCTCTGATACATATGGAACTGATCAATAGGTATTTTAGGACTCATTTAAGTCATATAGAGTGTAATGGATTTAAACTGTATGGAGTGCTTGCCAAAGAACATACATTCTCCTTCCTGGGAACCCTCTCTCCACTGAACTGCGCAAATGTACACTACAGACAGTATTATTACACAATGAAATAGTTGCTTAGTGTTCACTATATGTAAAAATGTTTGAAATTCAATCTTCATGTCCAGCCTTCAAAGTCCTTATTGTTATCATTTCTTCTTTTTGTGCATACCCAGAACAGCGCAGGCTAAGATCACTCACTTACACCTTCTTGGAATCTAGGACATAGGAACTGCACAAAGTTGAATTAAGCATGTAATAAAATGCTGCTGAATCTTTTTTTTTAAAATGTGACTGGAATAATTCTTTTCCTTCCCTCCTCACTTTCCTCTGGTAGGAAGGGGAATCACTTACAGAAACAGAAGATCTTAGTCCTGACTTTTTTAGTACAAAAGAGATGAATCCTAGCATTGTCATTTGCCCAGAGTGCCACTTAAAAACTCAATTCATAGAGTGTGCAACAAAGGCTGAGTAAGGTGGAGTGATGTGGAGATAGATCCATGCTCCTGTTGATACTGTACCACTGTAACACTGCAGAACTGTAGGTGATGTGCAGGATCAAGGAGAGCATTGTAAGGAAGAGTAACTCCATATTACAGTAGTCGGAGTCATCCCCTATCAGGGGATCATAATATGTTATTTTCTGACAGTTTTTGTTTATGTGTGGAGGTGGTATTACCCAAGCCAGCAACCAAACTCCCTACAGCCTCTTGCTCACTCCCCCCCGCCCCAGTGGGATGGGGGAGGAAATCTGAAGAATAAAAGCCAGAAGGCTCATGGGTTGGGATAAAGACAGTGTAATAGGGAAAGAAAGAGCAGCACACACAAGCAAAGCTAAACAAGGAAATAAGTCACCTCTTCCCATGGGCAGGCAGGTGTTCAACCATCTCCAGGAGAGCAGGGACCCATCACATGTAACTGTGACTTGGGAAGACAAACACCATCGCTCCAAATCTCCTCTATTTCCTCCTTTACCCCTCCAGCTTTATGTACTGAGCATGATATATGCTCTGGAATACCCCTCTGGTCAGCTGGGGTCAGCTGTCACTTCCCAACCTCCCTTGCACCCCCAGCTTCCTCACCAGTGTGGCAGAAAAGGCCTTGGCTCTCTGTAAGCCCTGCTCAGCAACCCTATCCTGGTCAAAAGCTGCACAGTAGAATAGTCATTGGGAAAACATTCAAAAAATTATGAATGAAGAAAAGAGAATTCCTTAAGGTAGAAGGGTTTAACCCTTTGGGTTTTTTTTCACAACAAGCACTGTTCCTTCTTCAAAAGTGTAAATGTACCTTAAACCCTATCTAGGCTATCTCATTCTTTGAAAAAAACCCCAATAATTGCAGTCTAGATCCAGGCATGAATTCAGACATGAATCTGAAATGAAGAAGGATGCCTAGGTTTTGAGTCTCAAGTTCCAGACACAGCATTTAATTCCAGGCAAGTTGAGTGATCACCACTTCCTTGGGTCTTATTTTTGGCTTCTTGCTTTTCATATGAGTTTATTTTCATTATCCTTCGGAGATGATCTTCATTCCTCCTATGTAGGTTATATGCGCTTACCTAGCTCTAAGATTAAAATTTCATTCCGGGAATCAGGCCTAAATTTGCATGTTACAGTGTATCTAAGTTAGTTAGGCACTATAATTGCATCTGATCCTCAATGGCACATCTTATGAGACAAAAGATGCAATATGGAAAAGATTGTCCCCGCAATGTTTTGTGGAGGTGGACAATATCCTCCTGTTTTGCAAGGGCGATTCATAACATCTAGCTTGTGTTTTTGAAGTTATTGAACTGCAGTTTGACTCATCCGCTTGATGGAATATGTATTCCTGATCTGATTAGGGGACAGGTTCTATTCTGAGAGATATTCTGCCACCTCTCCAACATTTCTCATCAGCTAAAAAGTTTCATTTCTTGATTAAATTGCATGATTCAAGAAGACATATACATATTTATGATCACCCCATCAAATTTCTAGAATTAGTACCAGATATAGCTGTTCCATTCACTTTGTATCTTTGAGTTGTCCCATATTATTGATTTATTCTTTACATCCTTCTGAGACAGTACAAATTTTCTTTCTTTGGTGGATAATTTCTGTATTTTTTTATAACATGTTTCAGTCTACAATCGAATTGCCTAGATTATGCCAAAATGTCTTTTGTGCTTGCTTTAAGTTTCTGGACAAAGAGCTTACAAAAATGACAGTTATTAATTATTATTATTATTATTATTACTATTATTGTTATTATTGCATATGATACAACATTATTATTAATATTATCAATGATGTTATTAATATAATAATATTATATAAATATAAATAATAAAAATTACCCCTGGCAACCAAGGCCATGGAGTGCAACTGGTCCATTCTTTATTTAGAGGATACTAAACATAACATAACCAATCCTTATATATTTCAATTTTTAAAGCTGTGTTTTGTCAGAAAGATAACAAACTAAAACCGCTGAAAAGAAATCACACTAGAAAAAAGGGTCTTGCTTTTCAGCCAGTAAAATTTAAACTGAACAGTTTCTCTACAGTCTGGATTCTACTATTTACTTCCATTGTAATTTAATTCCTTGTTTTTCTTGTAAGTCTCTTGGATCTATTTATATTTAAAATCACCAATTTTCTGTTTTTCTCACTCTGTTGCACTGTTGTATTGGACCTGCATGCCCAGGTTTAGAATGTGGGGGGAGCTATGGGTGTGTCTTCTGTGAGAGGCTGCCAGAAGCTTCTCCCATGTCCAGCAGAGCCCATGCCAGCTGTGTCTAGGATGGACCCACCAAGGCCAAACCAATCAGGAATGATGGTAATGTCTCTGTGAAAACATATTTAGGAAGTGAAATGAAGTCATTGAGCAGATGTAATTGTGGCCAGAGAAGAGCGGTGTGAGAACCTGTGAGAGGAACAACTCTGAAGACACTAAGGTCAGTGGAGAAGGAGGGAGAGGAGGTGCTCCATGTGCTGGAGCTGAGATTTACCTGCAGGCTATGGTGAACACCATGGTTACAGGGGCTGTGCCCCTGGAGCTCATGGAATTCAGCAAGACAGCAGAGATTAATCTATAACACTAAAAGGCATAAAAGAAAACTTCCTCCCCTAGCCTCCAGCTACTTGAATTTTCAAAATGAGTAGCTATTTGGATATCTTCTGCTTTCCTACTTAAGAAAATAAAAGGTGGATGTTTAAAACTGATTGACTCCAGCATTCTCAGAAATGGTATTTCTTTAAAATACATCATCTAAAGAACAATGTCACTTAGCAGAAACTGAAACTTTTGAAATTCCTAACCATATTGACCAAACCATGGAGTAAGAGACAAATTTAAAACTCGAATTTTTTAGTCTGTACTAGTTACAGAATTTTTTGCTTTTTTCCCCCTGTGCTTATATTTGCAAATATACTAGCCCAAGTGTAACACTAGGAGCATGTTCTGGATATAGTCTGGCTGCCCAGCCATGACACAATGTTGATATTAAGCCAGTAGGCATTATCACCTTATATTGAAGAAAAATGGCTGTGTTATAGATTTATAGTGAAAAGGACTGAGTTGTGTGTTCTACTCTGTGATCTATACAGGGAAAATAGGGTATCTGCTAATCTGAACATTGCAGTACAGTTTATGATCTATACTTATTTACAGACTCTTCCAGCATCAACAAGAAGAGTTGAATAGCATTTATAGACTTCTCATCCTGTTACTTCTCCCGGTGTTCATTTGTTCATATCAGCAACTTCTATGTGTCCTGGCCTCTCTATAAGGCAGATAAATAAATTATCATTACCTATGGCAGACTGTTGCTGTTCAAGGAGATACATTTTCTGCCATCAAGACAGCATTTCCCTTAGATCTAACATACACAAAGTAATCTTACAGCATAAAACTACAGCTGGAAACTACTTACAGAAACTGTGGAGCTGGATTAATTTTTCCTCCCTCTAAATCAGATAGACCTCACCAGGGAAGTTATTATCTTTGAGAGACTTCTCTAAAAACAAGTTTTATTACCACACCTAGCTGGTTCACTCCATTTCTGCCATAAATATGGTGGATCAGTGATGGTTAGTCCAGATCTTTTTACTTCTGATGGTATTGAATCTCTCAAAGTTTTTTTTGAGGAAGGGAAAAACAAAGGACAATTTTACTGAGTTTTGGGTAAGGCTAGAATCCAAAATGTTGCAGTTAAAACATATGGGTAGGCAAGATGTTAAAATGTGCTCCTGAGCATCCTACATTTATGCAAATAAAACTATGAAGATCTTGACATGAATTATGAAGTAGAGATTTTAGAATCTGAACACACTTCCAGCTTTGCAGATGGATTCCAAACTATGATGGGACTAGCTCAAATCCCCAGAATATCTTGTATGAGCTTTTTAAGGGGAACTACACCCATATCTGGATTTTACTTTAGCAGGTGGAGCACATCTGCATTTTGAAATCACATTAACATGAGTGTACAGGGTGTGTGTGAGAGCAGAATGCTTGATGAGGGTTGCCCTCACCCTGAAACAAAATGCATGTGTGCTCAAAGAAAAACTTGACAGGTGGCACCCTAATAGGAGTATGAATCTGCACAAATTTGCCACCTCTAACTTTCACACTGTTTGTAAAAACAAACTGACAGACACAGCTGACTTTCCTTGACATAACTTTAAAGCAGGGTGTTGTTTCAATGTGGATTAGCATACACATGCAATGGCAAGACACACTTGATTTCAGTCTTTTTTGTTCTTAGATTTTTGGGTTTTATTTTTGTGATATTTTTTCTCCTTTTATTTTGTTACCGATGGAGCAGAACCTACTCCTGCTCATCATTCTTTTTTAATCTAGCCCAGCAATGAAGCACACAACTGGGGTAAGCTTGGCAGTTGAAGGATCCAGATGCTAAATTCCAGGATTAATTTTTCTAGCAGAGACAACTGGGAGTCAGATCCTCTCTCTGGCTTTCCTAGCAGCTTGGTTTAACCCCCAGCAATCCAAAAGGCTCATTTTTGCATTAGACTGGGAGTTCAGTTTTCCTGGAAGGTAAAGAACTGCCAGATTGGCTTTGTCAAATGAAGGATTTTGTATCTAAATATCAGTGCCTTGATTTTCCCAGCGATGGAAACTCAATCATTGAAGACTGCTGTGTGTTAATGATGCTTTCATTTGGCATCTTCCTCAGAATGTGACAAAAGAAGGAAGTTGACATTAGCAAGTGAGAACAGTGAAGCAGTGGGGTAAAAATAAGCAGTGATACAGTGAAATTAAAACAGGGCATGCAGTTGTGATACATGAAGAGAGAAAATCAAAGTAGTTTAATTCATGTAGAAATGTAAAATCATTTAAAATGCTATTTTACATTTCTATTATTATCATCTAACCTGTTTTTGTTTTCATTAGGTGCCTTTTTTTTTCTTCCTTAGTTTTGTTTTAAAGTGACTGTCATTTATGCTTGATGTCAGGGAAATGAATTGTGACAAAACTGTAGAATGAAGAAATCTTGCATTCTTCCAGTAAATGTTTTACCCTTGTTGCAGTAGTACTTAATGAAAAGTAAACCCTAAATATTAAATGTAATTCAACTTCTAAATTGTGTATACTGAGGTTGCAGGGACTATTAGCCATCAGAAGATATAAAGCAATATAAATACAATTTGGATTTCCTGTAATGAGTTATGCATTGTGTGTGTTTTTTAAATAACTTAATTCTGTATTTATCAAGCAATACATGTTGAAGGTGCACTACATACTAAGTGACAAGCATGTCATTTCACAAAAATGTTACCAGGGAAAAAAATTAAGATGAAAGAGAATTAAAGTGTTGCTACTACAGAAAAATACATAGCAATACAGTGAATAGTCAGTTTCACATTTGAAAATAGATCTTTTTATATGACCATATGTAAATTAAGAGCATACACTTTTTTAATATCACACCGACTACTGGTTAAAAAAAAGCCTCAAATACAATATGCATCTCACGACCAGATAGATCTATGTTTAAATGAATTTTCTTCTTCCTGCTACTGGGTCTTTCAAACCCGCTTTACAATAGGTATGGATGCCTTTAAAAGAGGAAATTTGGCAACCTCCGTAGAACATTGAGAAAAACTGGAAGCTAAAGATGAAAATTAAACTCCACAGTCAACATTTTCAGCATGGAGCCAGAAGATGATCTTAAAGGTTACATTTATTTTAAAGGTTTATTCTTATGCCAATAGATTCATTCCTTCATCTAATAGCATTCTTGACCAAACAAGCACCAGAAGTGCTCTGTGGGAGGGAACCCATACTGCAGCTCTGCAGAGTAGGGAAAAGGCTACCTTTTGGGATTTCTCCTTTGCTTTCCTGGATGAACACATTCTACCCAGAGCGTTGAAATAAATCTATTATCCTGAAGGCAATACATGAGTTTATGCTCACTCTTTCCATGTTTGTCCTGTGTATACACTTCAGCTAGCACACAATCAAGGTCAGATGGATTTTATTTAATAGATGAAAAATAAGTGTATGCAGTGTAAGTAGTGTGTCTGCTTATGTGCTGATCTGAAAAGTAACCTGAGAATTTTTGGCTGCAATCAAGCTCTAATACGATGCCAAGATTCATGACCTATGGTTCATAGGTGGGAGCACAGGTCCTAGAGTTGTTTGTGAGCAATAAATTACAAGCTCCTGATTAGAGAATTTTGGAGTATGGCTTTGGTCAAGGCCTTGTCAAGTGAAATAGACCGAAGAAATGATGGATCAGCAGAGGGATTAAAGTCTGGTCTAAAGAAATACATTGGGATATCTCTGGGGAAAATCAGACCTTTACTCCAATAAAACAAAATTCAGCAGTATTATATATGAGAAAAAAACCCATGCATAGTCTCTATAACCCATGTTCATTTCACCTTGTAAAATTAGAGTTTTCTGGCCTGGAGGAGGATACTTTACAGCAAGTAGGCTGCAAAGTGCTATTAAGTCACCCGGAAGAATTTCTTATGCCTCCCCTACCAGCACTATTTATTAGGGGTGAGATTTGGACACCATTGAAAACAAAGACAAAATTCCCATTGAGTCTCTTGGGGCCATGATAACAGATTACTTTAAATAGAAATTTTGTTTTGCGGTAGATGATGTGAGACTTTTTAGGTTGGGATGAGTAGAGAGGCAGGATGACTTCACTCGTCCTGCCGGCAATGCTCTTCCGAATGCATCCCAGGCTACGATTGGCCTTCTTGGCTGGGGAGCACTGCTGGCTCGTGGACACCTTGCTGTCCACCAGGACCCCCAGGTCTTTCTCCACAGAGCTGCTTTCCAACAGGTCAGCCTGTACGAGTGGGTTAGTCTTACCCGGGGCAGGACTCTGCATTTGCCTCTGTTGAACTTTGGACAGTTCCTCTCTCTTCATCTTTCCAGCCTGTTGAGGTCCCACTGAAGGGCTGCACAGCCCTCTGGGATATTGGCCACTCTTCCCAGCTTTATGTTATCAGCAAAATTGCTGAGGAGTCATCTGCCCCTTCATCCAAGCCATTGATGAATAAGTTCAACAATTCTGGGCCCAGTATTGAACACTGAGGGACACTATTACTGACAGGCATCCAACTAAACCCTGTGCCATTGATTACAACCCTCTGGGATCTGCTGTTCATCCAGTTCTCAATCCACTCACTTTTCACTCATCCAGTTCTTCCTGAGTTTGCCTACAAGGATGTTGTGAAAGACAGTGTTAAATGCCCTGCTGAAGTTGAGGTAGACAATATCCACTGCTCTCTCCCCTCATCCATCCAGGTAGTTGTTTCATCATACAAGGTTATTTGGTTAGTCAAGCATTATTGGCTTTAAGTTAATCCATGCTGACTACTCCTGATCACCTTCTTGTCATCCACGTAAATAGAGATGACCTACAGAATGAGGTGCTCCATCAGTTTTCTGGGGATTGAGGTGAGGTTGACTGACTAGTAGTTTCCTAGGTCCTCTTTCTAGCCATTTTAAAAAGGCTGGTGTAATATTTGCTTTTTTCCGGTCCTCAAGCACCTGAACTGATCACCGTGACCTTTCAGAGATGATTGTGAGTGGCCTGGCTATGGTGTCTGCCAGCTCTCTCAGCACTCCTGGATACACCCCATCAAGACCCATGGACTCAAGAATGTCAAGATTACCTAGGAGTTCTCTGACCCAGTCCACTGATTAGTTTTGCATAAACTGTAGTTTTAGTAATTCGCACCCAGTCAGGAACAGGAAAAGCAGAGATAACCAGTTACAATGTTTTGGTAGGAAAGGAGCACCATGGTTTTAATTTTTAGGATATTTTTTGCCTTTCTTTCAAAACTGTTGCAGCTCACATTGATTTTCACTTTCGAGCAGCCTGTCAATAGTCTCAGAGAACTTTCAGAGAAGATAACATCTCAGAAAACATACTATTCTCAAGGAGTTCACTTCTGCCAAATAAAACAAGAAAAATCCTTGCTGCTCTTAAAGTACCGGTTTTGTAGCATGTAACAGGAGGCATGAAGGTACTGTGAATAGTTCATCATGTCAGAATAGTGCTTTATTCCAGGAATTTATTCCATTTGTATCACCAAAATAACCATTTAACAGCAAAATTCATTAAAAAAGACATAGGCGAAGATAACACAAGATAATTATTTAATTTAGTCAGATATTTTTAATTTAAAAATTTGAAGGTATGTTCGCTTATCATGTCATTAAGGCACATAATATCATTGTTCAATTTAGAGTTGGAAATAGCATGTTGTCTCTAAACAATGTTGATATAATGCTTTTATTCATTTATATGGGTACTGCTGATATCCCTGTTTGTCAAATTACTACTGTGAGAGACTCAGTAGATCAGTTTAATTCTCAGTGAACCTTGCTACAAAAAAGAGCTAGAATGTGATTAATCCATTGAAGCCTATAAAAGCTGTAGGAACTCTTCTTGAGAGACATAAATTACTTCTTTAATTCAAATACATAAACAAATTGTTTTGAATAAAGAAACATGCAGAACAGCAGAAAACATACCAGTCATTTTTCAATGAAATACTGTAAAATTCTATATCAGACTGATATTTATCATATCATATTCATGTCTGTTCTTAAAATATTTGAGGATGTAAAGCTTTTACATTAGATTGTTGCAAATATGGAGATGTATCTTCTTGTTGGTTGGAAAACAACTGTTTATCTGATAAAGAAGTTATCCTAGTTTGTGTTTAGGGAAGAATTGGAAGGTGTGGTGGCAAAACATCAGTAAGTAGGCCTGATTTTCCTGAAAGGAAACTTCACACAACATTTCAATGTTTCAGCGTTTTTTCAATTGGTTCTTCTAATGTTTTATAATAACATATGCAGAATAGCAAATGACCTTTCATTTTAAAAGTTTTACCAAAGTAAGTTATTTCTAGCCAATAAAATGATATATTCAAGTGTTCCCTTGGCATCAAGAAACTAGAAGCAACAGCCTAAGAGATAAAAAAAAAAAAAAATGTAAGCTTTATAACTTTTTTTTCAGCTTTGTATTCAGAAATTGAAAGAGCTTTTGGGTATAAATTTTAAAAGAATGCTCCTTGTTGAGTTGCACCTGAGAGGAATAGTCAGTGAAAAATGTTAACTCATGAATTATTTCTCAGCAGATAGTTACACTAGAACTCCCTCTGGAAAAATGGTTTTATTTGCATTTTGGTAGACTGTCTTCCTTTTGGTCAGTCAAGTGCTGTTGAACCCTGTTTTAAACTCTGTAAGCTCTAAAAAATAATTTCTTCCCTAGTTCTCTTGAAATATGGAATCAGACTGGAATGTGAAAGTAGAAGTACATGAGATATGTACAGCATATTTTGTCTTAGGAAAGAAACATAAGACCGACAAATGTGACAGTAGTCAAGGGGTTTCTTTGCCTGTTCAGTCTTGACACCATCTCTCTGCATGACACATTTTTGTAAACTTTTAAATTGACTCTTAAGTTGCAAACTTTGCTGCAGAGGTTGTGTCATCATGGCCTTTTTGTTTGTTTGTTTGTTTTTGTTTTTGTTTTTGTTTTGTTTTCCAGAAATCCAATTTGAAGTGATGAAGCTAATCAAATTAATATTTTTAAGTGTGTTGCTATGTTCATTATTCTATATAAATAAAATTTATGTGAAATAGTGAATAAGATCTACTCTGAAGAGAAACTCACATCAATCACAGACACATATATGTTCAAACATTGCCAAAATATTATTTTGATTCTTGTGCATATATTTATGTCATTATATTCTTTTGTTTCTGTGTCATTATTATTGTATCTGTAGGGCAATTTTGGAACAGCAAATATGTACTTGAAAAATCTGTATTATTATTCTCCTTTTAAAAAAGTGTATCTATTATTCTAGTTTTGGTTTTTTGTTTGATAAAAAAATACATAATTTTATTAAATGTCACTTTAAATTAGTACATGTTAGGAGTATGTGCCCTAAAAATCCAAAGGTAAACCTTTCAACTGATAGAGGCAGCTTTGTCCCAGTGAAAGAATTCATGCATGAATCTGTTAAAAAAAGGTGTCTTCCCATCACCCCTACATTTTCCTGTTGCTATTCCTGTTATGCAACCATTTCACTTCCATGGCCCATAGTTATTCTGCTGTCAAAGGAATTGAGTTCTTTCTGTTTTTCCTTTAAAAATTATAGAATTCTAGTTGATAGCTAAAAGAATTGTTATTATTCCAAAATTGCAAGACCTTCTACTCCATACAAGTATTTTTTTTAGTATGATTTGTGATAACAAATTCTTCATTGAGGTCTGCATTGGTCACTTCACCCTCATTTAATTTATCAGTAATTAATTTAAAAATCATATGTGAAGAACATCTAGGTAGTCTATTATCCTGGCCAACACAATTTTTATGGGCTCACAGGGTTTTTTTACTTTTATTATCTGTTTACTTTTAAGTCTTAAATCATTATTTCCTTCAAATTATTTTTAAATCATTAGGTAACAATAGTTGCCCAAATAATACTTTTATTTTCAAAACTGCAGTGGTACTATATGGACTAAACTCAGGATCTACACTCATCTGAAAACCCACTCATCTGAATTGCCCAAGAGATCATATAATCTTTCTGATAAGAATTATAACGCCCTCAGACCTGAGTACATTGAATATCTACTGAGATTTTTTTGTACCTTACTTATGGTAATTTACATTTGTAGACCCTGATTTCTATAAGGGAGCTTGCCTCTTCTAATATGCTTGATGCCATCAACTTTACTTAAAGCTGAGGCAAAACAGTAATTCAAGTTTTGGGGCCGTATATAGATTATGTTTAATCTTTTTCCTTGATCTATTTTTAATTATGTGGATAAGAAACTTTTCAGTATTTGTTTAATATCATTTGCAAGATCTAATTTATCTTGACTTTTGCAGTTCTCACTTCTTCTCTAAACATATTGACCTGTAACACATAACTTTCACTACTGATTAAACCCTTTTTTCCTTTCTTGCATGTCTTCTGTTTTTCTCACTTTTGAAGATACTATTTTAATCCATTTAGATTTAAGGCCCTTTTCTCCATGTTTCCTCCACTTTGAATTGAAAACTGAAGAAAATTCCCCTGCTTATGGCTTAGGGAGATTCTAAATCTGTGGTACATTCAATTCAACTCCTGCAAGTTTTCACTTCTGAATTTAAAACCTTCATTATGGAATTGTTTTTATTGGGTTCCCCTTCATTTCAGCTGAATCACTAACAACCACTTGATCCAGCATTACACCAATAAAAACAACTTGATAAAGAGTTTTTAATAGTAGTGCCTCATATGAGGCTCTAGTCTCATAGAATTCATGTTAGGAAATAAAATTCTTACAAATTCACATTAATTTATCTGAAATAGTCAGTCAGGACTTTTATACATATCAATAACTTTGACCAGGATACATTCCTACCCATAATGCAAAACTGATCTATTTCCTGTTTGTAGAAATTACTGGGGAAAAAACCAAACAGCAACCAAGAAAACCCCTAAAGGGTTTTCCCCATATGAACCCCCACAGGAAATAAGTAAAGTTTGGCAGAATACAGTAAACTGAAGTAAAACAGACATGTAATAGTGAAGAGAATAGATTACTGCTTCTACATTACCTCAATCGCCCAGGCAGACTGGCACAAAAAAATAGCATATATTTTATTATGGCCCAATGTAATATTTAGAAGAAAATAACACAATTATAAAAACAAAGAAAAAGTCCATGAAAGAAGAGACTGAATTACTTAGTATCTCGGATCAGATCTTGAATCCTCTGTTTCAGAACTGACAGAAGTGTAGGGTCATTCTGGATTTAGTTACAACCCAATGATAATTATTCCATAAAAAAGTGGAACAACTTCAACATGAAAGAGAGACATGAAATATATGTAGGAGATGGATTTACAGGATGTAACTTTCATACATAATGAAAGCTCAAAAAAATTGACCTGTTATTAAAACCACAGAGATATTTCCTTCTCCACTGGCTGAGTTTTCCAAGGTAAGAAGAACTTAGAAATGTAACAGGAGGATACAGAGTCAGGCTGCTGAATACCTTATTTAGACGTACAATTTTTACTGAAGAAGTTTGTGAAAGCTTCTCTCAGATAGAAGTGAGAGGAGCAGTCTAAAAGTTATCTTCTTGTTTCAAATATAAAATATATAAATCATATAGCCCACCATCTTTCCATCTTAAAACAGAATCAGGCTTTTCAAGTCATGTAAAAAAGTAGTAGAAGTTCAATCAATAAATTATGCACAAACAGATAAATTATACACAGATGTATTTCTGACGCTGTTTTTAAATTTGAAAATATAAGTCCCACAAAGTTTTGCTGTGGAACTGATATTCTAGTGGTTCCAGTTGACTGGACATTAGAAAATCTACAAGAAGAGTGAGAAGGAAGATCCAGGGAACTAGAGGGTTGCCAGTCTGGTCTTGGTCCTGGGAAATGCAATGTACTGGACAACCGGGGCATTTTTGCCCAGCCAGCATGGGTTTATGAGAAGCACAGCCTGCTTGAGCAAGCCCAAGTCCTTCCATGGCAGAGTCATCTGCCCAGTGAATGAGGGAAAGGCTGTGGTTGTTTTCTATCTGTACCGTAGTAAAGCCTTCAGCACTGTTTCCCATAGCATTCTCCTGGCAGCTGCCTGAATGTCCAGTTCCAGAGAGTGGCGGTGAATGGAGGTATATCCAGTAATGGCCAGTCACATTGGGGTTCCCCAGGATCCAGTGCCAAGGCCAGTCCTGTTTAATACCTTTTTCAATGATCTGAACGAGGTGATCAAGTGCACCCTCAGTCAGTTTGCAGACAGCACCAGGTTGGGTGGGAGTGTTGATCTGCTGGAGGGTAGCAAGGCTCTGCAAAGGGATCTGGATAGGCTGGATTAGTGGACTGAGGGCAGTAGTAGGAGGTTCAACAAGGCCAAGTTGCAATTGGGTCACAAAAATCCCCTGTAGTGTTATAGGCTGGGGTAAGAGTGTCTGAAAAGCTGCCCAGTAGAAAAGGACCTGGGGGTGCTGGTCAACAGCTGGCTGAACCCAAAGAGATGTGCCGAGGTGGTCAAAAAGGCCAATGGCACCCTGGCCTGTGACACCCTGGCCTGTGTAGCCAGCAAGATGAGGAAAGTGATTGTTCCCTTGTACTAAACACTGGCGAGGTCACACCTCAAGTCCTGTGCTCAGTTTTGGCACTTCGCTGCAAGAATGACATTGATCTGCTGGCACATTCAGAGAAGGATAGCAACGCTGGTGAAGGGTCTGGAGCACAAATCTGATGAGGACTGGCTAAGGGATCTGGGGCTGTTTATCTTGGAGAAAAGCAGGCTCTGGGGGGACCTTATCGCCCTCTACAACCACCTGAAAGGAGGTTGCAGCAAAGTGGGGGTCAGGGTCCTCCAAGATAACAAGCAATAGGGCAAGAGGAAATGGCATCAAGTTGCTCCAGTAGGTGTTTAGGTTGGAATATTGAGAAAAAGGATGAAAGGGTAGCTAAGCATTGGAGAAGGCTGCCAAGGGAAGAGGTTGAGTAATTACCCTTGGAGGTTATTTAAAAGATGTCTAGATGTGACGCTTAGGGACATGACTAAATGGTGAACTGGGCAGTGTTAGGTTTATGGATTGACTTAATGATCCTAGAATTCTTTTTCAACCTAAACAATTCTATAATTCTATGATTCTACTTAATCAAAAATGTAAATAGGAAGTCTAGAAAAATAATATTTTGCTGGGCTCCTATTATGTGATACCAGATGTGTGTGAGACTCTTGTCCCCATCTGCCTGTTTCATCTTAGATATGAAAACATCATATTAATTGTGACTATCATATTAATTACATCTGATTGTTTAGGACATGATTTACTGAATGCATCTCTCTCGGTGCAGGTGGCACTGTTTTCAATGTGATAAACTCCAGCAATCATGGAAAACTAGAGAATTTATTTCTAATTTACACTGAAAGAATGAAATTTAGTTTTTAGGGAAAATATGTAGATCTTTCAGTCATTAAGGAAATTACAGTCACTTTGGTTGTAGTAATTTCTCTTTTATAAAAATCTGGCTTAAGGAAGAAAAATTACTAGACTATAATTGATTTCTACTATGTTTTATTCTTTTATGCTACACCTGTTATCTTATCTACATGTCTCTCAGATTTAAAACTACAGAAATGACTGTAGATAAAGGTAGTATTTGCAATGTAACATGGATTGTATTGAAATCTTTTGAACTCATTTAGGCTATGGAATTCTATGGCAGATTAATTAAAATAATTCACAGTTACTTCAGCCTGGGACAGAGAAAGGGAAAGAAACCTCAGATGTGAAATGCACTCATCAGGTTCACTCACTGCTTGATTACTCTCTTACTACTTCCCATTTGTTCTGAAGTGAGTCATCAATATTTTGGCCATGAAAAAAATGGCAGATGAACACTCCTATAGTAAAAAGTCAAGTCTTTTCCTGCTGGAGATGCAAATAATGTTTCTGTGTGCCTCCAGAAGTGATGTGAACAACGGAAAATACCTCCCTGCTTCAAATACTTTATCAAAAGCTCTGTGTGATTCCCCTCCATGACCTATCTGAGCCTCTGTTCAGTGGGGAAGCCAAAAACTTGAGTCTGACTCTCTGTCTTTGTCCCACAGTCTCGGGGCACTTCCTTCAGCCCTTCTACAAGGCTGACCACAAACTGCTTAAGGTGATGACAAGTTTTATTTTTCTGGGTGTTTAAAATTCACCACAGGAGGTAAAAAGTCATTCAGCTGTCTTACTTCACTTAAATGTGTCCTTCATAAAATACCCAAATTAAAAGAGTTTTTCCCACTTACCAACACTTAGCAACCTTTTTAGTTTAGCCTGCCAACAGTCTCAGGAATTTTTGATTTGGTTTTGATTTTTTTTTTTTTTTTTAGGGAGGGACATGCTTATGTGAACAATGAAAAATTAAAAAGTCATCTGTTGAAGCTGATTTTGCTTGTCTTGATATTAGGAAATAAAGGGTTTCTATGTGCTTAATAGTGTCATATGGCTCAGCTAAGACTTGAATTGATATTCATGCTCATTTTCTCATTTTCAGGTGAAATCTTGGGGTGGGATAAGTTGTTACTGTGTTTACATTCAATGCTTCCTGCTATTCTTCCAGGGATCTGTGATAACACGTCTTCATCTTTTCGTTCCTAGTTTGGTCTGCCATATAGCCAGGATTAAAATGTGTGTTATGTGCATTTCAGATCCTTGAATGTGATAACGGCCTTCAGGTTTAAAAAGAGTACTGAAGTGTCAGAACCACGATACCAGAACCAAGCCTTAGATCTGTCATCTGATTCATGGAAATATATGGGTAAATCTCCCAGGGAAAACAAAAATTAAAAAAAAAAAAGAATGTTTTGCAAACCCAAATAAGTTGTCTGAGCAAGTGAAACGTGTGAACCTCGGTTATGTTTAATTGAATGCAGCAGAGAAA
This sequence comes from Donacobius atricapilla, assembly GCA_013397315.1. Taxonomy (NCBI): domain Eukaryota; kingdom Metazoa; phylum Chordata; class Aves; order Passeriformes; family Mimidae; genus Donacobius; species Donacobius atricapilla. The sequence continues at coordinate 234,088 of WBMY01001045.1, read as the reverse complement.
GGTGCTAGTGTGGCATCCTTTTGCCCTGTCTGGTACCTTGTGCAATTTCTGTGAAGTAGTAAGCCCAAGAGCTGAATTGTGTTCAGAGGCTACAGTGAACCTCATAGCTCCTTGAAAAAGTACTTTCCCTGCTTTACATTTGATTCTATTTCTTTATGTAAGTCTAATTCATGTTTTACATACCCATAGTACCGTTAAAATGTAAATCATTCTAAGGAACTCTTCATCACAGCCTGGCTGTGGAGTGGGAAGACACCTTAGTAAAAAAAAAAAAGAAAAAAGAAGAAAAAAAAAAGAACATTGTGCTAGAAATTGTAGTACAATTCAGCTGTTCCCAGATATTTTTTAAAGATGTGAGCCCACATTTGTTCTGAGAAGTTAATGGGGTTTTGGTATCCTAGCCCAGAGTACTCCAAAGCCCTTAAAAAACATTATGGCCTTATCTAATTTTTCACTGATATTTTAATTCTCCATTTTAAAATTACAATGAAAAAGGAAAAAAGATATGCATATATATTTTTACTTCGACAGCACCTAAAGTCTGTAGTCACAGCTCTATTAGGTAATTCAGTGGAAATATACAACCAGGTGGTGATTTCATTTGACGCACTGAACTCTAATATGGCCAAAGTAGGGACAATAATTAGGTGTCCATGCCTTTTGGCAAAAAAATGCTGTTACGTTATTCCAACATACAAAGAACCTCCATATTCAGGATGATATGGGGTCTTCCCATTAGGAGAAGTTCCTGATAGGCAGGTATTTATTTTTTGCCACGCTTATTTACAAAAATGTTTGTTTTTCAATGAGAACGGCCAGGTACAACAGGCAGTTTCTTTGTTCAGCTGCTGGCAACTCTGTGTTGTCTTGCCAAACAATGCTCACCACAGATTTGCTGAGGTACTTGGTTCCTTCTGCAGGTATGTGTAAAAGAAATTTGTCATGATGAGGACTTCTGCCTTCAGTCTCTGTTTGCTGTGGTGTTTTGTAAGAAATATTGCTCAGCCATTACAATCCAAAATGGACTTAGGTGCTCCTTACTTCTTTCCCCAGTAGCACAAAGTAGTTTGTTCAAGCTGTGTAATTAGCTAAGCTGTGTTACTAGGTGACTGTATTAGAGAAGGTATATATTTCTTACCCCGGGTGTGGGAACATTTTAAAGTCTCAACTCTGAAATATTTTTAAGCTTCAAAATGACCTTTTTCTTCTTAATCACATTATGGATATTTTACACACTGTGATATTTTTGTCCCAGAATGTGACTGTATTGCTGTTTTAGGCCCTGATTCAGCAAAGCACTAGGGTATTTCCTGCTTTAAAAATCAGCAAAACACTAATATATTTCCTACTTAAAAAAAAAGATTAAAGGTCTTAAAGTAATCCTTGGAAATTCTGCCCTAGTTTATTGGAAATTTTATTTAAAAATTCAAAGAGAGACTGTTATTGTTCAAATGTATCATATCTTAAACACTTCTAATGAAGGAATATAAAACTTTTCTCATTCACTTTTTTTTGTTTTCTGTGGGAAAGTTCATAAGGCTGGGATGGCTTATTTGTTTTAATTGTATTATTTCTAAGAGACAGTAAGACCTTTACATCATAAGATGTTCTCCAGTAAGTTCAATACACAAAACTATGTGGATGATGTTGAAGAAATGATTAATACTAGTTGCTTGTCCCTGGTAATTACTTTATTTCTCTGAATAACAACGTGAGGATATTGGAAATACAAATCTCAGAAAAGAATCTAATTGTGTCATGTTTTTTCAGAAGCTGAGCTTTTGCAATATGTATTTTCCCAACATATTAGTCACTGGAAAAGTTCTGTTCTGTAGAAGCAGCATCCTGTAGAATTGATGCCACCCTTGATCACAGTGCTCCCTATTGAAAAGCACATAAAAGTATTTCATAAAGCAAATTATTGTATCGTGAGTTTTAACACCGGGTGCAATAAAGTCATTGCCAAACCAGCTGTTTGAGTCCCTGCAGAAAATATTCCACTTCAGGGCAACATTCAATTGATGTGCATCTGGCACTGTAAGTGCAAAAAAGGCATGTGGACAGAAGTAAGATTTAAGAGATTGTCCTTTGCTGTTCCCAGCTTGCTATTTCTATCAATGGGCTACTGCAGTAACTGGTCAGATTTGAATAGCAAAACTCCACTTGGGTGCTTAATAGAAAAACATCATGTTCAGGCACTGGAACAGCATCACAAGTATTACAGCAGCACAATGGGGATCAAGAGTTGTATAATAAGAAGGTTTCACATAGCCAAAGTAGCACACATGAGAAATACAGCTAAAGTGGATCAGTGTTCTTCAGCCAAAACTCTTACACTTCAGTTGAAATAGTTCACATTTAACACTGCTTTAAATGAGAATCTTCCAGCTCTGTTTAACGAATGAATGTATAAAATGATTCTGTGATTCTTTTATTTTGAATTATATGCTCCTGGTATAACAACAAAGTGAACAGACCTGAGACTTCTGAAGACAAAATAAGCACTGAAACAATACAGTCATGATTCTTTCCTTTGTAAAGCCACAAATGAGACATTTGGGAATGGAAAACTGTTTTGAGGGGACATTAAATTGGCCAAGAACAAATTGCTACAGGAAATGACATCCTTTTCTGAACATCCATTAGTTTCTGATAATCAGGAATTCTCGGATGCTTGAGCATTCCATTAGTATGAAGTAGCGAGTTAATTGTAATAATTATCAGCAGTTTTAATTGTTTTGTTATAATGTATTTTGCAGTTTGTTTGACAGTGTGAAATCAATATGCACCTCTAGGAAAATTATCTAGTATAATAAAATTAGGCTCCATTATTCCTCCCAACCTTGGAATTAAAATTTGCACATAAATATGTATTTCTGCTCGTATATGTAGAAGAACTATACTGAATGAGTGGAGGTGTATAAATAAATAGGAATTTATTTTTTTAAGTGGAAGATGGAGTCTCCTCTTAAGAATTCTTTCTTACTTCTAAGCCTTTAGTTTCCAGGCATGCAATCAGAGAACTGTTATATCCCTTCAACTTTACTGATTATTCTTTTATGCAACAAAGAAGTACTTTACAGAGATTTTAGCAGTGGTTTCTAGAAAATCTCTATTTATGTTACATCAACAAAAATGTGGTGATATATGTGAATGCTAATTGTAATGATGATTTCCATATGGGGATCCCAAAGAGCATAGAACCAATAAAGAATTAAATGTTGCAACATTTGAGAGAAGGTCCTACTTGCAGTTATTTTTTCTAGTCTAACAAAATCTGACAATTCTGGAAAATGGTTATTCAAATTTACATAACAGTCCTCAATATGATGGAAACTAAACCCCAGACATTTAAATTCCTGTATTGCACTTTAACAGCCAAATAATGACTCTTTCCTTGCACACTTGAAGTCATTGCCTCTAATTCATCAATGTCATATAGGCTTTATAGTATTCCTCCATATTGTAGTAGAGCATCTGATACTGGAGATAGATTCAGTTTATTGTGTTTTGAAGAAGATGTTAAAAAATTAGAATGGAGCAGAAAGAAGCCACAGGAAAAATTTAAGGAGTGTTGGGAGATGTACTTCATTAGGATATTCTCACAGTTTTATCTGTCAAAAGGAAGATCTACATGTATTTTGATTACAGTGTTTAAATATTGTTTTGTAAGAACATCCTGTATACTCAAGGTTTTTTTAATATCATTAAAAATAATGAAAAAAGAATGTAATTGTAACAAGAACCAGTAGCAAGATACCACAGTTAGAAAAAAAAAATCCCCAAACAACCCTGGAAATAAATCTTTGGGCTTAGTAGTGATTTTCGTGAGGGATTAACTGGTGGAAAAAACTACCAAAAGAAATTAAAAATACTACATCCCTATATTTTTTCCAGATGCCTTTTGAGAATATTTGTTTTAATGAAATGCAAGTTGCTGACTTTTGTAAAGGCATAAACAAGACAAAGTATAATGGTCTGAGTTATAATGTTTAACGGTACATGAGATATCAGACAAAAACCCCCAATAATTCCTTCTGGTTTTATGCTGTGATTGTTACCTACACAATTCGCATCCTTTAGAGTGAAGTCTCTTGACAAGAAATTTAAGTTCCTGTCCTTGACTAGCAAGAGTTAAAAACTTTATTATTGTTAGTTCTTCTTTTATGTCTTGTGGAAAAAGATAGAAGATGCTGTGAGTCCTGGAGAGACTTGAGAGGGTCAGAAGCTTAGCTGAATTCCAAAGGAAGATAGGAAGTCTTTGCTCATTCCTCTATGAAGACAGAAGTTGGGGAAGAGAAGAAATTAGTGAGGGGAAAAGATGACAGATGGGATGGGAGTGGGAAGCAGTGATACCAACTTGAAAATGTTTGTGATCCCTACACTAGGCAATGGATGAACTTTTGGAGCTAATTTCCTTCAGTCTCATTTACATGCTGAAACCTGAGGTAAGGGTCAGTGTTCCTAACAAGGAACAATATAAAAGTGTTTTCTGATAACCTGGACCAGATTTCTATAAAGAGCACCTCCTGAATAAATTTGCTATACAGTTATCATATTCTTATTGAAGAGGGTTTTGTGTGTGTGTGTGTTTTTGTTTTGGGTGAATTTGTTGGGGTTTTTTTTTTGATTTTGTCTATATGTACTGTGTTTTGTTGCTGTGTAATTTGTTTTGTTTTTATTCTATTGGTGTTGTTTTGTTTGTTTCTGCTTTTGTAGATATACAAGATTGCTCCTGGGCTGGAGGGAATGGTCCTCTCTCTGCTCTACGTGGAGCAGAGCAGCTGAGAACATGTTCGGCGCACCTTTGCAGAGTTCCCACAGTGGGTGCTTACTGACAACATCCTTGGCTAAATGCCTGTTTGACAGTTCAGTGTTCAGGGGCACAACTTCAAGAAATGACTGTGACTACTGCATCTCACTGCTTCTCTGGTTTGTGATCTGTAAATAAAAAGAACTTTAACCTTTTGTATGCTCAATGATAAGTTATTTGTTGGAGCAGCAATGTGTCAGTCCCTAGTCGATTCAGAAATTACAACTAAGGAGCAAGCAGACTGTGCTTCATGTAAAATCCAATTGTAGTGCCATCATTATAAAGGAAGGCCTGAGAGCTCTTTTCAGTAGCTGTCACTGCCTCTGTCAAGGGCTTCATCTGAATTCAGAACATATAACTTTATTTCCTAATAATGACTAATGATGATTCATGGTTTTTGCTTTCCTCTGTCTTAGATTCCAACAATGCATGTTTTTATACCTGCTGTCTTAAATCCCTCTATTCACTGTTCAGGAAAACTTCTAAAGCAAGCACACTCAGCCGTCCAAAGGGTATTCAATAGCTCCTGAGGATTCTTCCTTTTTTAATATTGCCCCATGCTGTTTCAGCTATTCTGCCATCTTCAAGATTATAATTACTATTGTCACTGCCAGAGCTAGACATCTACTTGGGGAGTGCTCCACAGAGAAGTGAGCAGCACCTCCTCCCTCCCCTGAGTCCAGAAGGACAGATCCTTCTCATCTCTGCTGGTCCCAAAGGCAGGAGGCTCCTGGCTGTTCTTTAACCCTGACCTCTTGCTTTGCAGTAGATAAAGCTGAAGTCAAATCACTGAGCTGAGAGTTTATAAAATATATTACTCTCTATTACCAAATTTTAAAAGCCTGAAGCAACTTCTTAAATTTTAGCACTGATGTTAGTTTTTGTTGTAACTTTTTTTTTAACTGTATCTACTGATGGTTATTTCAAGTGACTTAACACATTTATTTTTGTTAAGGCATCTGATACTATCTGCTTTCACTGTCTCCCTCTTCCAGAGAACTGAGTTAGTGCTTACTTTTAACTGTGTTGACTTTTGCTGAAATTATTTAATACCCTCTCTTCTTTTCAATTTTTGAAACTACTGGGATGATGCATCCAATAAACTCTACGTTTCTGAAAATAAGTTTATTTATTCTAAGGCTGTGGCTTTGATTTTATTTCAAGGTGTTGCTGCTTTCCTCTGATAGGGATAACTCACACTGAGATACCACATTGTTTGGAGAAAATGGCAAAAATGCCTACAGAAAGATGCTCAGAAGAAATAGAGCTATGTAAATGACACATCATCAGTTGTACTCAGTGACTGATTATGCCTTGTGTACAAGGTGCACACTGATGGGTACAAAGGCAAAAAAAGGAGGGTGTGCTTTGGGGGAAAACCAGTGTTTTTCACTGAATGATTTTTGGTCCACTGATTTGTAGGGATGATTTGATTATATATTCCTTCACAAAATAGGTCTTTGCAGGAATATCCTGTGCTGGCACCATGCGATGGCAGAACTGCTGCAGACTTGAAAGGATATTCAGTGCTTTTTATTGCATGGTTAACAAGAACAGACAAGTTTCCTCCCCATTCCCAAGAAATAGGCTACTACTTCAAAACCTTTCTCTGCAACTACATGGGAGCAGAGCAGATCTTCTTTGGTCTAGACCTGATGAACTAGTGTAGCTCACCAAGGAGCAAGAATAAGCACCACAGGAGTTTAACAGTCTCACCAGGTTGCAGCATATCCATTTATTTTTAGACTTCCGTGGCACAGCTGGAGCTGACAACTCCAGGAGTAGTAGTTCTGTGCAAGAAAAGTAGTGAGAGTTGTGTTCACAACCCATGCTCTGAAAGCCATTAATAATAAAAAATGGAGCACTGTAGGAAAAACATTATTTAAGGGGTTTCTTTCAAGATGGCTTGTGTACTGTCAGACTGGGTGCAGAGTAAAATGTGTGAGTAAGTTTCACTAACAAGGTATAAAGTGTTCAGAATGTCATGTGAGTAATATCCAACCTGCCATTTCCAAGGGTGTCTTAAGAGAAAAACAGAATGCAGATGTGCCTTTCCAATTTCTTTTTGCTGTATTAAGAGTCCCTGTGGTATTTTAAAGTGCATTTTCTGCATATTTTTGCATTAAAAATATAAGGTTATCACATCCTTGTGTATGCTTAAAGATGAACAATTTAAGAGACTTCACAGGAGACTGAAATCTTTGTACTCTTAATAAATCATCTGGGAGGGGAAAAGAATTCTTTCTGTGTGAAAGAAAAAGATCTTTATACTTTCATTAAAGGGAGAGGTGGCTCTCAGTCTTCTTACCTAGGAGATCCTAAATAAAACTGATACTTCTATATCTCAAAGTTAAAAAAATCACCCAAACTACTTCATCTTAATTGGGAAAACTACAACTTTTTACTGCATCTCCACAATCAGGCACAATATTTCTTTCCCTGATTTTATCTTTTTAGCAATTTTCCTTTTTTATCTTTCTCCCTTATACTACTATCAAGCATTCTACTAACATACTGGAACAGAATTTGAAAATGGCCATAAACATTACTTACATGTGAATAAACAATAAAAGAGATTCTAATTCAATTCACAGGCTAATTCTCCTTTCATGACTCTGATCCTGCTTTGTAAAATCTTTTGCTTCAGTAATGTTGCTAGAAAGTTAAAAGGCTCTTCTACAGGTTATGACTGTTGGATGCAGTTCTCTCATACATATAGTTAAGATGTGACCAATGTGATAATAAATCAAAAAAATTGTCAGAATTTTAGTTTTCAAAGGACCTGTTGTGGAATAAAAGAAATGTGTGAAATTGCAGACTGGGGATATGGATTTCATAATTTCTGACTAGTAACAGATAAATTCCTAATTTTCTGAGGCATACAAAACACTAAAATATCATTCATTTCACATGTGAAATTGATTTTTTCTTTCTGTTCTCTGAAAAGAAGATATAAGATGAAAAAATTAAGTCACTTTTGTTCATTTATTTATTAAAGAACATATTGGTACCAAAGACATCTTAGAAATTAACTTAATATTTTCCTAAATCATATTGTAAAGATAATTTCAACTCAAATAACTCAGACTCCCTTTTCTTTCAAACAATATATACACCTTGAAACATTTCAAACTTTACAAACTACAAAGTTTTATCATAATATAATTACATTATAAAAGCAGTGTATTTCTAAAGTGCCTAAAAGCTATCTAATTTGTGGTGTGGTGTTCCTCCCCTTTTTGTTTTGAAATGAAGAAAGGAGGATTATGGGTGGATAAAAGAAAACTGGAAGTATATGGAAGAAGATTTCATTGTGGTGAACTAATATCAAAAATTGTATTTTTCAGATACACTAATTATGTATGAAGTTTTTGCAAAAAGTTAAGAATATGTTTGTATTCCTGATGTTTCATGTTTGTAATGAGCTGCAGCTGTTTTCCCACCGTGGCTTGTGCAGTCTGTACTCCTGTAAAATGAAAAGAAGAGAAAGATAATGTATTTTAATGTATGTGTGGCTAATTGTTTTTCTGTCATAGAGATTTTTCTAGCTCATTGCTGTTACTGTGATGTTTTACCACCACTCAAGATTTTAAAAAAAGTCTACTACAGCATTTGCTATCAGTATAGATTCTTTTCTCAGTTTGCCAGGAAAAAGTATTCTAAATATTAGTCTTTATGTGTCTGTTTTCCACAAATGCTGAATTTCTGTCCTTAAAACCAAAGTTAAAAAAAGAAAAAAAAAAAGTGGGGTTTGCCTCTGAACCTCACATCTGTAGGTTCTGTGACTTTTCTTGGATTTTCTAGAAATAAATTCCAAAGACAATATTATTTTGCTGAGTAAGCACAGCAGTCACCCTTGAGGTAAATTAGCTTCTACATCCACAGGAAGCAAGTAAGAAAAAATAAGATTCTCAGGCAAACCAGTGAGACAATCAGAAGAAAACTATTTTCATGGTGAGCTTAAACAAAGCCCAAAAAATCAAGTTTCAGCATCAGTACAAGGTAATGAAATCAATACTCTGGTAGCACAGTAGTCTTTTAATCAAGGTGTACATGGAAGCAGGTATTTCAGCCCAACAACAACCTTCAAGGTTTTCAGATTCATAGAAGAGAAAAAGTAGATTAGGAGAGAAAGAGGGGGGAGGAAAGAAGGGACAGAGACAGACAGAGAGATCCCTGCTGTTAGCAGGTTACTGACTTCTTCCAGATCATCCGTGTGATGTGTGATGTGATGTGTGATGCTTCATGCTGGTTTAAACCTGCAAATGTTATTGTTGTTGTAAAACGAGTGGCTTCTTAGAGTTGAATCTTTCTATGTTCAGTCTAAACTTGGTGAAATTGTAGCTTGCTTGGAAAAACCAGGGTGTTTGCAAACATTTTGAAGCTGAGAGAGAGAACAGAGCTTGCCTAAATTAATTTCAACAGAAGCAAATTGGAGGACTTTGAGTAACATGACCATTGAAGGACCAAGGGCAAGAAGTAAATGGAGTCAGGGAGAGGTTTTTTAATTTTCTTTAGACTTCTGTCTTCCATATACTAGCTAAAGTGCAAATGGATCCATATGGTTCTACTGCTGCAGGTATGATGATCTCTGAGAAAAAGGATGCTTAATCTGTATGAGAATCTGCAGAAAGTCACCACTGGATCGGGTGAAGAGTGATGGGACAGTAAGAGAGGTCCTTATATCCCACTTTTGTGCAGAGGAATGGAGAGAGAGACATGTTGGAGAAGCATAAAAAACAGTGGAAAAAAAATCAAGAAGAAAAAAGAAAGCCTTAAAGGTTTTTGAATTCAATATAATAGTATCCAAAAAGATAACAGAAATCTGGTGAAAATTCAGCATGAGGGTATTATCTGGTCTGTGTAACAAAACATATGCATTAATAATCAATGATGGGACATTCAAATGAAATGATCTAAGAAGGTATTAATGATATGAAATATCCCTATAAAAGGAAAGTAAATTCTTAGCTTAAACATTCCTCTCTACAGGATTCAAAAGTAACTTTTTATCTGATTGTAAGCATGACTATTTAAAAAAGGGTTGTATGGAAAACTGATTCTATATTTTACAGAGAATATAGAACTAAGAGGTTTCTTTCAGCTTTTCTGTATTCTTGGTTAAGTTTCATTACAGCTAACAGCACCGGGGAAAAACAAGGTGGTAAAGAAAAAAAGTGCACTAGCTCTTTCCAATAATTTAATTATCATTTCAAAGTTGTTATTTTGCATATGCCCAAACTTCCAAAATAGGCATAAATATGATTTTTGAGACCAGGGATCTCTACTTTTCTCAATAGGGTGCTTGACTGGAAAAGATGTCTCTGAAAAGATGACTCTACTTTTTTACCGTACAGAAATACCCTGTAAGTCAGATCAATTTCTCTTTGTTTCCATTTGGTACATAATGCTGTTTTTGGCCAAAATTGGTCATAATTATAATTTCAGAGCATAAGTCCATTAACGTATGAAGAAGTAAAGAACCCAGACTGTAGATGGAACTGAATGATGTAAAAAAAAGTCCCATGATCCTTTCAGCTTTTACGATTGTACTGATACCACAGTATCAGTATTTTCAATAGCAAATACATTGCTGAGATTTCTTTGGTTTTTGTTCTTGGGAGGTCAGCATGTTGTCAGTCAGAGCTTCCATGTCAGCCACCTTGGGAAGGAAGCAGCAGCAACAGACACATTGAAAAAACCCTTCTTTTCTGGTAAGAAAACTTTAGTTCTACTACCATTCCTAGCCATAAATTTTCTGTCTGTCTCTGAAACTAGAGACAATGCTTGAGACCAACAGCAATTTTCAAATGTAACTACTGCAGAAACACATCAGCTGCTGGCTCTTCAGACCCGGCACTGCTGGAAGAAAAACAGTATCCATTTGTGTTTGTGGCAGCACTGGAGAAAGCATAGCCAGTAATAGTGAAATAAATAAATGAGTAAACAAACTTTAAAAGAAATCAACCAACAGCAACAAAACGTTTAGCGGAAGAGAAATACAAACAAAGTTCTAAAATGTCATTAGAAGACACCGGACATATCTGACAAAATAAGAACTCATGTTAACAACCTCTCTCGGAGACTGGATGCTAGGAATAGATGGATCACTGTCTCACCCAGTGTAACATTTCCTCTTTTGCTTTTTTAAATGCTATTTTCAAAACTAAGATAAACTGTATTCAAATACAAGAAGTAGACTGTGGAGAAACAGTCTGTTACAAAAGATTAACAAATTTCTTTTTTTTTTTTTTTTAATGAATATGCCTTTTACTGTTCAAGAGGAGTGGTTTTGGTGACCAAAATGCACTGAATCCCTTCCAGCTGAATCTTGACTCTGCTCTAGTAAGCTTGAAAGACTGTAATTTATTATAATTTGTTGATGTCATCAAGATATTTTCCATACAGAAGGAATAATTTTATCAAATAAATTAAATAAGAAATGTGTTTTCCCTCAAGGCGTAGGCTTATGTCTGTACTTCTGCTTACTTCAGATAGTCTGTGTTTCCTATTTCAGTCTAAAGGTACCTTTACCACCACCATGGCTGCACAGGTCGGTGGACAGGCCTAGCAATCAAATTTCTTTAGCTCCTCTGCAGGCAATGTCAGAAGAAAAATACTGGGGACTGAGGGTGCTATAATTTTTTTGCATTTTTTCTGTGTTGAGACACTTGTAATTGAATCATGGGTGACATTGGCTATTATGCATCATGATATAGGATTTGGGGTATTAGTCAAATTACTATTCTTTGAAAGGGTACCTCTGTAATGGAGACACAATTAAAATCCAACTTCTTTTGTAAGTCAGTGGGAATTACATACCCAAATGTCTTCTGTGCCTTTGAAAATCTCGGCATAAGTTTATAAATTTGATCACAACAGTCCCTTCTGGCTCTCTAATCTATGAATCTCTTAAACTTCCTACCATGGGAATTAAACTAATTTTCAGCTCATAGATTGGTTATGCTGAGATCCACTTCATTTACTTACTGATGGGATTTATTTTTCCCTGTTTTATGCTGAAGGAAATATAAAACCCTCTTATAATTCATGGTAGCTGTTGCTGAATTTATTTGTTTGCCAGGAGTTTATTTTGGGAGGTAGATGACCATTTCTGTATATGTTGTTTAAAGCAAACAACAGGGTCTAAAATAAATAGTTAAAGTTTTTATCGTGTGTTCTTAATATTATTTCAACAGTAAAGAGAGCATGTAATCAGCAAAAAGAAAGTAAGCACACTGCAGGGCTGGAAAAGAAAGTTTACTTTGATTTTTTCCTTCCCTAGCGATGCATGGATGAGAAGACATTATGGATTCATACACGATTTCTATATCCCAGGAGGACTGCAAAGTGACTTTCTTCTTTCTCTGTAAGACTTTCTCACAGAACAACAATATGAGACAAAGAATGGCTAACTCAAAATTTTTATGTACATCTCTTCCTTTGTCCTTTAAAAGAACCCTGAAAAATATTGTTTTTTTTTTCCTAAAAGCTTAGAGTCTCCATGAGAAATGAATCTTACTTCTTAATGTAACATAGAAAACTGTTTTCCAACAGTATAGGTTGGATGAACTAGACTAATCCTTCAGAACACTGCACTGCACATATGTTTGGCTCTCCCCCAGTGTTGCAATATTAAAAGACATGGTGTTGAAAAAAAGTTGGATGTATCTGAAATATAAACAGTTGCTTATTTGTTTTTAATTCCTCATTCTGCTTCCTTTTATCTCCTCTTGCTTTGAACATTTGTACATCATGAGAATAATATATTCTGAGATGCCTGTGAGTTCACCCATTAAGTGAGACAACAATCCTCTTACTGATGATCACCTCTTGCTCCAAATGAACCTTTTCAAGAATCTTTGCAATTCACAGGAACATTTTTACTGATGAACGAAAAAGCCTCACTGTGTTTTGGAAACCTGCTTCCCTGTAAATATACACATCAGTAAGTCCATTAGAAAACATTTCACTGTTTTCAGAATTTCCCTGTTATAAAAATTTTAATGTAAACTCCTGTGCATCTTGTTTGTCAACTGCATACTTTCATAATATATTGAGAGCCAACTGAACTGACAAAAGGTAGACAGTTTTCTTTAGCATCTACTATAATAATCATGGGACAAAATTCTGGACTAGCCTTTATTCCGCTCTGCCTAGAAAGATCTGGCAACATTCTTAGTCCCAGCATCTTGGCAAGGTGCTGTGGGCCCAATTCAGTTGCCTAAACACATCCATCTAGGGCCAGCTGAGACACCTTATAGTGCTTTACCTGCCCTACAGCAGACACTGGCTTTGAGCATCCTGTTTGCTGCCTCTGTATGAACTCTCAGATATTCTGGTTGTTTCAGTGGAACCGAACACCTGCATGTCAGCAGCTGAAAGAAGGACTGTGTTCCAGGCTGTGTCTGAGACTGTTCAGCCTGCCTAATAGCTGGGTGTTAATCTCCCATTATGGAATTGCTCAGTACAGACAGTGGGGAGCAAGTCATCTAATCCTAAAGTGATCACCTACAATTCCACTCACCTTGTTAAAGTCTGAGAAGGCATGAAAATAGAGAAAGATGATTTAGAGGTAGGTAGAAACAAATTAAATTTTCTTTTTAGTGATCAAAGTTAGAGAAAATATTCTAAATTAATTCCCATGAAAATTAAAATTGAGACAAGCTAGTATCTCTTCCTTCAGATCTTCAATTTCCTGTTTTTTTAGCTGAGGCGTTGCTACTTAAAAGAAAGCCTGGTTGAATGACAGAATTGTAGAATGCTTAAGTCATGTTAAAAAAAAGTATATAAAAATTAAATTGTTTTTCATCTTCTCCATCACTTATATATAAGTCCCAATTAAAGAAATGCTTTGGGTACAATTCTGTGGCCTAAACATATGCATTTGGTGCTGTTTCAGGTTTTCTGTATCTCATAGATTTACATGGGGCTGATAGATCTGACACAGTAGGGTTTGGTGCCTTTCTTCTGGAGTGACAGATGATCATTATGAAAGCATGCCAAGAGGGATATTGTTTAACTCCAGTTAGACAACCAAATCACACCTTTTTAAGATGGAGATAATGTGTGAAGTCTGGAGCAAAAACTTTCACTGATTTCCATGACACTGGATTTTTTTTTGTCATAACCCTGTGGTTATGATAGCTGCAAAATATTAATCATAATCCCTTGTCAGAGGTCTGGAAGAATGTCATTGATATGGGACCGTTCCTCCTCCAAATATTAGCAGCACAAGATATTTTACTGACTTTTAAGGAAGTTGAAGAGGGACATACATGTTTTAAGAATATCTGTTACCTGAAAAAGACATAACTGAAATTTATTGAGATCCTTGTCTACTCACAAAAGATGTGCTATAAACTCTGCTTGCATGGCAAAAGCAATCAAGTTTACCTGCAGAAAAACATAGTGGCATCTGCATTTGTTCAAGTTTGTCTAGTTGTCTTAGGAAGTTTTCTATTTCAATAATTTTCATGGTGGCTAGTTAAATCACATCATTATTTAAGCAGAACTATCTTTTTGATCATTTAAACAGTAATTAAAGTCACTACTTAAATTATTCATAAAACTTTCTTAAGAAATGGCACACTTAAGAATGACTGCCTATGATCATTATTGTTCTTGTGAATTGTTAAACTTTTTTTGCCTGTCAGTTTGGCAAAAGGAATTGAAACTACCATACCACAATTTATTTTGCTTTGATGTGATAGGAGTTTGAGCATGATTTTGCTTATATGAAGTGACTTTGATTCAGTCTGCTCTGGCATGGTCCAGTGGCACTCTAGTTAAAAGTTAATATATAAGACAATTTCAAGTGGATTGCTTGATACTAGTAAGTATTTTGTACGACTAGAACTTATCCTGATGAAAAAGATGGGAAATATGGCACAATATGAACAATGCTGAAGTAGATTGTTTGCTTCCTTAAAAGGTAAAGCCAGAGGCATGGCATAGCTGGCTGCCAATCAACTATGGATTTCTTTTAAAGAATTACTCTACTAATAAAATGGCAATCAGTTCTGAGAATTAATCTCAACACAGGCATTAGGAAGTCCTAAAAACGTTTCAAAGCTCCTTAGAAAACATCACTGAGGCAAGTACCAAAGAAGTGTACTGCAATGTTTAGGATGGCATCAAATAAAAGAGAAGGGTGAAAAGAGGAGGCACATGAACTCTCAGTACAGAGTTGTGATGCTGAGAACAAAATTAATCAAGACACCAAAGGACGAGGAGAGAAGAAATTCTTTAATCTTTAATTGCCTATACACCAATGATAGGAGCTTGGGTAATAAACAAGCATAATTGGAATTGCTTATTTATAAGCATAAACACAACCTCGTTGGTATAACAGAAACCTGAGGGGATGGTTCACATGACTGGAATTTTAAAATCACTGTTTATGCATCTTTTAGGAAATATCATTTAGGCAAAATAGTAAGGGGAGGAGCACTTTATCTTATAAAAACCCAAAAGACAACTGTCTTGAGTTAGAAATAAATTGGTGAGGAAAAAAAAGGAGGCGTGGTAAGCAATGTTTATATTAATAAACTTGGGAAAAAATAATATCTACAAATACATACTGATCCTTGACAGTTATGAAGAGAGAGAAAATTTACAAGCACCAGATCATCAACTCACACTGTAAAATGGATAGTTGGTTTCTTAACTATTTACAAAATTCAGTAAAAATTAAAAATCTGAAGTAGTTCTCTGTAGTCTAGGGTAGTTTATTCTTCATGGTGCAATGTAGAAACCAGGACTACCACTGATAAAGTATCTCTGCATTTTCTTGTTATTATGTAAGTCAATTCTCAAATGTCTTCTAAAAATAATCTCAGATAAACAGGAAGGGAGTCAGAGAAGTGTGACAGGACTGAATAAACACAGTTAAAGGCCACTGAAAAGTGAAAAATTCCTGATATTAAGGTTATTTATCTTACCAAAGGGAAGATTAAGAATGAGTCTATGATGGATTATTAAAAAAAAGAGAAGACATTAAAAGATAGTTTATAAGGAGAGTTTATGTTCTTGTGTTCAATGCTTGTTTTGAGTGCCTGAAATATGTTTTTACTACACTGTGTGTAAGTAGTTCCAGGAAGATCATAGTACAGATCCCTCTGCTACCAGCTAAGTAGTTGTTACTCTAGATTTTTTGTCAATGGAAGGAAAACTGTGGCCCCAGTAGTGGAGCAGCTTGGAAACTACTGTGTTACATTTCATGAATTTCGTCATGGTGCCATGACAACAATGGTCATTGCTCTCTCTTTGATTTGTAAATTGTTCTGCCTTCGTCAGAAGTGTTTCTCTTCGAAAAACAAATCACACCAAATGCTATTGAGTATTGGCTGTATAATGAATAAAATCTCTGCATAATTTTAACTAGGGTACAAAGAAATGGGTGTGGTGTAGTTTGATAAGAAAGATAGTAAAGGCTTCAACCAACTGCTTGAATATTAGGTTATTAGAATTGCTACTAATCAGCATTATATATGTTATACAAGTTTCATTTTTTTTTTTGTATATGAGGCACCTGCTGTAAATTTTAGAGTAATGGAAGGGTGATGAAACAAAGTGCCAAATTGTTTGAAAATCAAATTGCTGTACCTTGTGTAAAGAGCCTGTAAACAGTTACTGCTCAAAGATATTAGTGAATTTAAACCAATTGTGTCCTGAAGCTGCAGTATTTAAATACCAGAGAATCAGTTCAGGTTGAGTAAGCACATCTGGGCTGTACATTAATTAACACAAAAATTTCAGTCTAAGAAAATTCTTCTTCTTCTTTATATTATGGTTAAGAAAAAAAATTCTGTAATCTTTTCTTTAAAAAGAAAACTTGAGATATTTCTCATGATTTAAATTTTTCTCCTTCTCCTGTGATTATTAGAGGCTACTGGGTATATAAAATGGTCATGGTAGTGTAGTAAAATGGATTATAACTCCTGAGAACTGTTCATATATATTAGAAATAATATGAAATGTAATAAAGAATAATTAACAACTAGACAAGAAGGTTCTTTCTGATTGATCTGATAACCTAGTTGCAGACACAAGGAAATGGGACTCAGTGTATGAATATATGAGGGAGGCAGAAAACCTTCTAAACCTAATAAAGTTTACTTCTAAATTATTTTTAAATTTGGTATGTAGCACAGGTATTTAAAATCTTAATCATACAGTGTTTTTAACAAAATGTTCTTTCTAGATCCTCAAGTATTCATTTGTTTGACTCTTAAATTTGACCAGTATAAAATTCCTTTATTTAATCAAATTATTTCATTGCCTAATCGAGGTTCCTTCCTGGGTGTGATGTCAGACTACATACTACAGGAAAACTGGTGCATCACACAATGAATACATTATTCTGGATTCCAAGTGACCTGTGCTGCACAGGCACAAAGTAAATTAACTCATTTAAGTGAGGATGTTCCCATTACCCTTGTTATTTGGGAAATTCAGTGCATAAAAAGCATTCTAGTTACTTAAAATAAACTGCAGGTCGCCTTTAACTCACACCTTTATTTCTTTTTGTAAAAAAAATAGACTGTTTTTTACATGTAAAGCACTAAAAGGCACAGAATGATACCTACAAAAGTTTGATCATTGCTCCCAGAACAAATAAAAACCTAATGCAGCCTCTGTCACATAAAATGAATGTAGCCTGCCTAATCACAGCTGTAAATCAAAGGGAAAAAAAATATGGTGACTGGTTCTCCTTGGAATAGTGTCTCTAAGTATTTTTTGTATGCTCTACATCTGTTACATGACAGGTTGTTAATGCCATGTGTGTTCATTAAAGGTAAAGTGCCTCCTGTGTGTTATAGTCTTTAAATCTGTCTCTGAAATCCCTACTTGAGCACCCATGATACATTTTACAAGATTAAGTCCTCTGGGAGATCCGAAGAATGACTAGTAGCTCGACTGTTGTCAATCAATTTTTTCTATCAGTGGTAACCATTGTTCATTTATTTTAAGTCACATAGAAATATTAATTGTAGAGTTATTTAAGCAAAAGACAGAACAACAACCAGTTCTGATATAAGTAATTAAACACTATCCAATACAACCTCAAGGATTTCTGCCGTCATCTTTGCTTTAAAAGGCCCTAGGCATATTCATAATATAAAAGTATATTCTTTATTTTATTTCTTATTGTATTGCTCTATCTGCCTACAGATGGAATTGCATTACCATGGAAAATTAGTTGTGTGCAAGACATGAATAAACTAGCCTTCTCCTTCAACTTTTTTGTTCATCCTTTCCAAACGAATTTTACCTTCATCCATTCCATTGACTGAAGTCACTGGTAGCCTACTCTTTAGCTTGGTCAAGGAAGTACTCAATATTTTTATTCTTCTTCCTTTTTATCTTGATGATTTTTATCATCTATGCTATTACACTTGTCTGTGCTCATCAGCCCTCTTGTTGAGGGTTATTGGTTTTGGTCTCCAAGGTGTCCAGTGCTACTGCTGGGAAACTACCCCCTTACTCTGGAGTAATGGTCTCTTAGTTTGACACTTCTGCTAAAACTGTGGAATGTCAAAATCAATAAAGCAAATCAAAGTCTAAAGCAATGGGCATCCTTGAAATCTAAAGGACATACTTAGCTAGAAAACAAAATACTTTGCACACAATTGCTCAAAAGGTGCATAGTTAGCTGTGGTATAATTGGATTTCAACAAAGCATCAGAATTAAATTTCATTAAATCTTACTTAATAAACTCAAATTGATAGAAATGATTTGTTATAAGCTGAGGAAAAAGGAATTATATACAAGTGTTGCCTTTCTCCCAAGCTGGAAATGAAACTCAAGATAATTTTAGTAAGTAGGTAATATAAAAGGGGATCTTTATTTCAAGGCCTTCAGGGGCAGTTATGGAAAGGTCCACAAAAGCCCACCCCCAGGGGTGAGTACATTTTTATAGGTTTTAGGGGATTAACATAATTGATAAAAAGCACCAATTAGGAGGACAAGTGGTGATGCAATTCCCCCTCAGGTCAAGCCCCTTCTCTGGAGCCCCCCCCTTCGGCACTGGCTGTACTTTGTCCAAGAGAATGTAGCTAGAAGAGTTGCCCTTGGCATTTGTTCCCAGGAAGAACCAAGATAGTATGGAGTCTTGTACCTCCCAGGGCTTGGAACTCTGGAATTTGTTTTGTCTTTCTGCTTAAGGAAAGGCCATGGAAAAATACTGGGAAAACTAGTCATTAATACAATAGACTACAGAGCTACAAAAAATATATGTGAAAAATACATAGAACATAGAAAAGAAAAAAAAGCAAAACCTAAACTGAATCACAAGAGATATTAAGGATGAAGAGTTCAAGGATTTCCATTCCTTCAGTCACAGTTACAAAAGCAGAAACAATGAAGGCACTGGTAAAACAGACAGGAAGTTTATAAGAAAGGAAGTCTCTAAGTCCCCCCCTTTGTATGGGAGCTTTAAAATTGCTGAACAAGTTTGTTTTGACTGAGCAAAACCAAATGCAATGGATAGAAATAGTACTGAAGTTTTCTCATGGGTGTTAGTGGGGTTAAGATATGACACCAAGGAGAGGAAATCTTTTTTTTATAATCTTGTAAGGCACGTGCCTTACAGAGCAGGTGCCCAGGCAGTGGGAGTCGGAGCTGCAGGGTGACATTTTTGGGCAGGGGCCAGGGCTGCCCCGTCCTGGACACAGACAGTTCCAGACGTCCCCAGCTGACCTACCACAGGGCATAGCTGGCCCCACAGCCAAGGGGGTGGAGTCTCTCAAAAATGCACTCTGTGGAGCAAGGCTGGATCAATTTCTACAAATAGTGGTTAGAATATTTCTTGATCTTTTTCACATCTAACTAGGATGATTCATAAGAATGGTTTTATTGGCTGCCTTTTGCTTTGTCATTGGCAGAGAGCAGTGGGAATGCAATTGGGACAGAATGTTCACGGTACTATCTGCTATACACAGCCTAAATCAAACATTCAGTTTTTATCTGCTGGAGTGGAAAGAAAATTGAGTTGTCACCTTGTAAGAAATGAATTTCCAACACTAAGGTCTCATTCATGGATATTGCTGAGGTGCAGTTGTTATTGCTGCAGTGCTGTCAATTTTCATTAATTGTCCCAGCCTCATGTAGAGCATAAAATAAACAAAAGTGGAAATCATCTAAAAGCAGAATTACTTGGATTTTTTCTTCTATTGAATCTATCCAGCAAATCCTGCCAAATGAAGCCAAATTTTCTCTTTAAATCTCTTTGATTCTGGAAAAGTGAAAGTCACCTTTGAGTGACAAGTTTACAAAACTTGCTAAAAAGGTTTTCTTCCTCATGAAAGTCAAAGTTTGCATATGTGTAGGTATACAACATTACTATAAAACTATTTCTTGATATATTAATATTATTCTATTTATTGTTTATCACTGATGGCTGGGGTCAAAACCGTATAAATACTTGATATTTCAGGTTATAAAAGTTTATAAGTAGAAATAAGTCAAGACAACTGCTACAGATAACAATATTTGAGCATATGCTTTAGATCAGCTTGCATCTGAGTTATGATGAAACAGTCCAGCCTTAGAGGTGTAAATGTGAAGACTATCTATATCCTGGGTTGTTAATCTCCACAAGTTCAATGTTGCCCTGATTTTTCAGCCTTCTGTTGGTGTCTCACAGTTCATAGTTCTTAGGTTGTTTCTCACGCATGGGTGTTATAAACAGAAGTAATGTTTTCATTAGTCTAGGTAGTTTACATTACATCTTTGTCTTAGAGATATGGACAGCTGATGGACAGTTGTCTTGACCAATGGGATGGGGAGAGGTGTCAACTTTCTCCCCCAATCCCTGGCCTTTGTAGAAATACTATAAAAGTGGAGTCAGGTCTTTAAATAAACAGTTCATGCCTTCTCATCAGAGTGAGTGTGTGTATGTGTGTGTGTGTGTGTGAAACAACGACAGTTCAAAGGGTTCAATAGGGAGAGACAGGTTCCTTTGGAGGGCAAGGCAAAATCTAGAATTAGATTCAGTATTATCATTCTTCTGAGGATTACAGAATCCTCTTCTGAATTGCCTGTAGAGATGCTTTCATCTCTCCATTAGCCATAGAAAGAGACTTGGGAGATTAGTTCTCCTGTGCTAAAGTTCACTTCTATGATTGGTTCAAGTCATCTCAACAGGGACTGCAAGACTTCTACCCATTTCTGTGGACTTTGGATACATCCATTTCTTGTCATGGAAAAAGGGAATTCATCTAGAAATTTTGATGCTTCAATTTATTCTATGACAAAATTGTCCTATTATTTTAAAAGTGAAAAAAAGAATATGAAAGAAATTATATACCACAGTGGACAGTGTTGCATTGCCCATCTTGACCTATAACAGAATAACGTTCAGATGAAAAATAAGTGAACAAAAATGAAATTAAAAAATTCCCCACATGAAAGGTTCCATATTCATGTATTAGTTACTACTTCACAAGAAATGCCAAATATTTTTTCAATTTTTGTGAATGAAATGTTGAAAATATATTTCCAAAAATTTTGCAACAGAAATCTCTCTTGAAACCAAGCTAATCACAAATGGCTTTTAATAAGAAAAAAGCTTATGCTGCTCAGCTGTAGTTGTCCAATTCTTCAAAAGACCTCTTGTGGATGTCTTAAATTTAATAATTATTTCTACATTACTAAATACATGGTTGCCAGGGAATTAAATTTAGCTCTGGGACTAGATGTGAATATATTAAATCCATGCTATTAAGAGTAACTTTGTTGGTGTATAGAAGCATCCACCCTACATAGCACCAGTCAGTCTCTCCTCTGTGTATGAGATTGTCCTTTACAATTTTTATTTAACAGTATATTATTTAGGGTACATGTAGCCTGCCAAGTTTCTACAGTGCCCCCCGCTGGTCAGTTTGTTGAGACAAGACTAACATGGGAAAATATTGTGTAATAATATTTATAAAAACCTGGAAATATGCATAACAGAGGCCAGGTCACATTGTGATTAGTGTAAGGAACTTAAGCTGTCTAGAGCTTAGACATACCATGGCCTCAAGCCCTACACCCACAACATTCGTGAAACTATTTTACCTTTGTTTCCATGAAGCTAGGTTTTATTGTGACACAAATGGGCAGGTATGAGGCAGTAAACAGCAAAAGTCAGATCTCTTAGAAATGGGAAACTAAAATATAAATTGCAAACAAATCTCCTTCCTGACCCTCATCCTTGCAGGGTTGATTCTTTCCTTAAGGTTTACTTTTAATCCAGTTTCTGGTTTACAACAAAGTGTACAGAGTGCCTAACATTACTTTGTTTCTGTCACCCCTAAGCTTGGCTGCGCATCTGGTCCCAGGTCTTTAATCCTCCTGGTGGTTTGCAAGATCTCCTGCTGCCCCTCCACTTGCCCTGTGAAAAGGGCGCTGTGTCCCTCTCAGAGGGGTCCTGTTGATGCAGAGAATGGAAGTCAAGAAAAGATAAACTGGCAGCTTCACTCAGCTGTTCTTAAAGAACAGGAAATACAACAGATGTTGAGCAGACAAAATAGGTACTTATACAAACTGTCACCCAAGGATACATAAATTTTTTGTGTGTGAAAGCTTTGAAATATTATTTTAAGGTTGCCTCATGGGGGTAGAAAATTATGTTGTACGTCACATAAAGCACTAGGTTTAGACAGGCTGTGCTGAGCTGGAGCAGCAGGGTCATCCCCAGAACCAGGGAGACAACAGATCCCCTCACTGAAGGGTGTGTGCATGTGAGCCAATAAGCAGGTGTGTTAATAACTTAAGGATATAAAACTTGATGAAAGGAAGGGAGAATAGCAGTGGGGAGTGTAAAATTCACATCTGAAAGGGATAATAGAAGGATGATAAAGAATGGACTGAGCATAAAGGCTTTTCCCAGACTTGGGTGGGTTTTTTTTGTGTGAATTCGAACTCTAGATATAATGATCGCACATATATTTGTTCACAAAATTGCATACAGTTCTTAATGTTTTCCAGATGCTGTTAAAAATCCCACCAGGCTGTAGGGATTGGAACTTTCAAGTTCAGTTTGCTGTCATCTATTAAGAAGGACAGGCTACTTTCACGATCTGATGAACAGGACTGTCTAGGATATCTCCCTGACATTTAGTAAAATATCATGAAGAGTAATTAAGTACAAAAGAAGTCTATTGCAGATATAGTGCTTTAAGTACTATTTTTAATATTTAAAAAATGACATTATATAATCTATAATCATTAAATGATCTAAAGTTCTGTAAGAACACTGCTTATAAAAATACAATAATTTTGTTTAATTGTTGTTAGTAAATAACTTGGAGTAAATTTTAAAAAGCATTTTTAGTTACTTTAGACCTGGACAATGTGTCATTGAGAACCCACACATGTGCATTGTTTCGTTATAGCATTATCAGATATTGTGAACACTATACATTGTTTCATTACAGTATCATCTGACATTGTGTGTTCTGCATTTCCTGTAGTCCTGAGGTTAATGTTAATTTTGTAGACTTGAGTTCAGTGATTCCAGCTATAGGCAAAAGGAAGAAAGAGTTAATTTCACATTCCTCACATTGCATTCTGGAAAACTGATTCTAAGAAATCCCTTTCAACAGAAAAACTGAATCACTCTTTAAAAAGCACAGCAAAAGAAAAAAAATCTGTGAGTCAAAGTAATGTCTTTTTCTTTGCTGAGGTCAAATAATACTAGCTAGTGAATAACTATTATCTCATACACTCTTTTTGTATCAGGATGTTAAAAAAAAGGAAAGTGGTATCATTATAAGCAAAACTTGTGATAAATAATTGAATCATACTGAGATATTCATTTTAATAACATTTGTTCTGACTGCCCATGAAAAGCATGACTTCCAATGAGCTAAGCCCTTTAAAACTTTCTTCAAGACCTGGGGTATAATTCAAACAGAATAAGTCTAGAATTTTTTTTAATACTTACAACTTATACAGTTACTTTTATCATAAGTCTGCTTGAAGCCAAAATTAGCTCTAAGATGATTTAGAGAACAGCAGTGCATAATGCCTGTGTTTTTTCAAATCTGGTTAACACCCAAACATTCCCTGTACATTTAAAAATAATACCAGATTGGGGGCAGACAGCATATATTTGATCATAATAGGAAATAATGTAGTTAGCATAAAAATATGTGCTAAAATCTGAACTCAACTAGTACATGATAATTTTAAAAGGGAGAGCTGTTTTCCTTCTATCTAAGGAAAATTATAATTTTATTATTTATTGAAAGGGAGACATTCCCATAATCAGTACAATATGAATATAGAACTTTCTCCTTTCCCAGTTTTTATTGATTAGAAACAAACCAAATAATAAAAATTTAAGTATCACCAGGCATTATGACTATTGGATTCATTTTATTAAGAAAACATGCTTAAAAAAGAGTAGCAATTTTGAAACAGGTTTTTCATCTTGCCAGAAAGCCTAAGGAAATAATACTAGGATCCAAATATATCGAACTATGCAAGCATAAACTGTTTCATTTATCTCTACTATTAACAGGAGATATGATACCAGATCACCTGACAAAATGTCTAATTATTTAATTAACTAATATGAGTATTTATCACTGAAAGAAGTATATCTGAGGGAAGTTCTTAGTGTTCATTGGTTTATAGTTATACGTTGGATTAATTGTAGGTAGTCACACTCAATGAGTCTTGAAGAAAGGATATTTCAAATAACAGTCACTTGAACATTTGATATACTGATGAAATAATACTGATAAAACAAGTTTGATGTTTCAATAGCTGCTCTGCTGAGTGTGTTTCTACACTGGTAAACAAGGCATATCAGCCTCATTTTCCCTGCTGTAGCATCCTGGTGTAATTAATTTTTTCTGTTAGTTCTCTTCAAGAAGATTATTACATTTCTCTGTCAACATTTTTTTTTTTAAATGTAATTAGACCTAAACCTTTCTGAGATCATTTTATCAAATTTTATGATAGTTTAAATGAGAGACATTGTCCTTTGCAAATTCATATGTTTTCATTAGATTAAAAGGCCTCCCATTAGAACTTTTCATTTAAATTTATATGAGATTTCTGATGTGTAATTCCATGCTTCACAATATTTGATTTCTCCTGCAATATTATCCAAACACTGTTGCTTTTTCATTACATTTAGTGTTACATTTCCCTCCTTCGGTGCTCTTATGCTAGAGGAGATAAGTAACACTACACAACTTTAGTCGTTTTTTTCACAGAAAAAGATATTTTTACAGACACCAGAAAAATAATCAGTAATAGCTTCACTAAACCTTTAAATGCAGCTCTAATGAGACAAATTCTGTACTGAATTAGATGCTGGTTAGCATGATGCATTTTTTTTCTTTAACCTATGAAAGTTAGGGTACTGAATAATACTATTAGCCCTAACTGAAATAACAGCAGCAATTGTTTTTGTTTGTTTGTTTAACTGTTTGGGGTTTTTTGGTTTTTTGGCTTGTTTTGTTTTGATCAAAGGCAAGAAAGATTTGGATTTGAATACAAATCTGAATGTATTAAGAAACAATTCGCTGGCTGCAGTGCTGTTCTGGTGAGACTGGTTATGGGAGAGACACACGTTCAGGGTTTGCTATGGGAGAAACCCACCCTTGGGCAAGGAAAGGTCACTCTTGAAACACTGCCTTTGTCTCTGTTACATGGAAATTAAACACCACTGTACACCTAACTGGGTATCCTTTTAAGTTTATCCTTGTGGTTGAAGGGTTCTGCTTGTTCTTTAAACTCAAAGTGAGGGATTTGGCCATGGCCTCCCTGCTGTGCTCTTGGGAGAGGCAAGTCCCTCCTCTGAAACAGATCGCTGACTTCTGCCAAGTATTAAAGTACATTTCACTGATAACACTGAAATATGGCCTTGTGCTTTGAGGGTACAATTGTCAATCAAAAGGAACAAAATGTAAGCTATTTAGATTATCTGAATTTATTTTAGAAAAAAAATGTTTATGATAGTCAAGTACAAAGGCACGGGTCCACAATTTCAATAGGTTCTTTTGAAAAATATGCTGCATCTTCCCCATTCCTCCAACTCCACAAGCATTTTCTGCCTACAATGACAAGAGATAATCTTAAAAAAAATAGATAAGCAGGATTCAGCCACTTGAGCAGGCTAGTTACTTCGAGAATCTGGAAATAGAGAAGGAGCCTTAACCCCCAAGAGCTGAACAAGGAGGCAGACATCATATTCCAGAACACAGGGAGGCAGTGATTTCCCACTGGAAATTCCTCTGATATCAGATTGTCAGCTACGAACTTTCTAGATTAAGTACTTATGGCCAGCTCTTTCTCCTGGGAGGCAGGCAAAGACTTCCTTGACATCTATGGATAGTCAATACAGTAGTCACTGGGACAAGGCTGTGCCTTATCTTGCAGCCCCAGTGGCATAGCTTAGAGCAGAAACATAAATCCTGGCTTCCTACAGCCCAGGTTAAAAAAAACAAAATGCCAGAAAACAACAGTCTGAGGGAATGAATAATTTCATTATTCTATCTCCAAAATAAATAAATGCATATACAAAAACCACCACCCCAAACCACCTAACCCCACAACCCACAAAAGAATATGGTTTCCCATATCCCATATGAGAGCTTGACCCACCAAGTGAAACATCAGTCATTTCTTTTTCTTTTCTGCCCATCTGATTCATTAGATTCAGTGCACTATTCCCCCAGAGAATTGATGAGAAGTCTTCCTAAGTGTAGGAGACACCAAGGGCTCTGAAGCACTCAGCAAGATCTATGTCTGGTCAAATATATATGACAATTTATAGATGCCTACATAAGTGTCCCTGTGACTGTATCGTAAATGTGGATGCTACAGAGATATGAGGCATTTCCAAAAGGAGAGTATCTGAGTGTGGAATCTGTAGTTCAGTAACTCTAGGCACTCTGATTAGACACATTAAGTCACAATTAGACCCTCAAATTTCTGTATGAATTTGTCCGGGACAGCCAGGAATTTCAAATCTGCCTGGGTGGAAAAGAAACATAAGTTTAATTGGTATTCAATTCAACTTTGCTCTGAAGTCACTTTTTGAAAATTTCATCTAATCAGATCGGCCAGCTGTCTGGAAAGGGAAAGGTAGCCCCAAGTGCTCCTAAAGTGCTTCCGTACCTTACAAATGGGAAGCACACTCATTTCATACTTGGGCTACTGCTTTGCAGCATGGTCAGTTTAAAAATAGACTTAAGGGATGCACTTCCCTTCTGGATTCACTGAAGGTAACCGATATGTTCAGGGACATTGAGATGATTGTACTTGCCTGGTATCTTTCCCATATAGATGGTGACAGTGAAGGAAAAATGTATGTCTTGTCAAGAAAATCTGGGGGTATTTTTGGCATGTGCAGCCCTCTGTAGAGATGTAAATGATGGTGCAATTTGCAAGGTTTTATAGAGACATAAACTGTGACTAAAAACCAAAGCTAAAATTAAAGGGGCAGGATGTAGTGAGGCTTGATACCTGCTCAGTGGGACAATCTGAGGACCTGAAATAGCGAGATAGTTCTGATAAGGTCTGACACAGTCATTACAGTCCTATGCAGTAAAAGCACTGTCAGTACTGGCTGTTCAGCTGCAGGTAAGGCTGAATTTTTCTGCATTTCTCATCTTCTCCCCTTTCCAAGAGAACTGTTTATAAAAATACTGCTTCCTCTTCAAACCCATAGAATGAAAATTTTTGTCTCAAAGGTTTATCTCACTATTGTATTACTCCAGGATTCTCTTCAGAGCATTTCTTCCTTCCCTTTAAGGAGTTTTTATGTTGTACTTGCAGAGAAGAATTAGCTGCCAGGAAGTGAACTCTTTTATTTTTGTGATCATGAACAACAACAGCACACAACTGGCACTCTCCTGTTCCTTTTTGGCCACTGCTGCAGGAGTGAAGGCAAGGAGGAACATGACATGAATTCTGTATGCACTAACCAGGACCAGTATGCTGGCATGACACCTTAGGTGAATGTCTCTCCCCCATAAAGTTGCAGTTTTCTCTTGTCTGTACACAGCAGACAGTTCAAGTCTAACTGGAAGTGTATCTACAAAATGGTCTATTACTTTGCCTTTTTTTCATTTCTACCCACTCCTCCCTCTTAGAACATGCCTACCAATTACTATCTGTTATTATCAAAACACATTTTCTATCTATATTTTACCTTATCTATTTACCTTTGTTATATCCATTACTTCCAATTAAATGAACATGATTTACACTTCTCTGTTATAATTTTCCTTGTGGAATTATGTCACTGGTGAATTTGGTGCATGTTTCTTAATTTTCATGAAATTGTTCAAGTTAAAAGCTGTTAAAAAAATTGAATCTCTCCTTCACATTAAAATTCCTTAGATTCTCTGGTTTCTTCATTTTCCTTTCTCATTATTTTTACTGTTCCTCCAGGATCTTTTTTTTTTTTTTTTTTCTTCTCACGTTTATTCTCCTTTTGGTTTTGGCAACATTTTATCTTCTTCTTTATTTTATGGTCTGCATAAAATTTCAACTCACCAGAAACTTAGTTGCTTCCTTGCTTCTGCTTTGTTTTTTGATCTTCACAGAACTAGCAGGGCATCCAAAAAATGCTCATAAAATGCTAAAGAAAACAAAATAATTTCAGTATTTAAAACTGCAGTAAGTCAGGTGGCTTTATCTGGAGAATATAATATTTTTGAAACATGGAACACTGCATACTTACTGAACTCCAGTATTCAGAACACCTGTTGCAGTATTGCCAGGCCTGGACAGTATTACTTTAAATAGGAAGTAATAAATATTTTGTCAAAACATTGCAAAATCTGTGTCACATGCAAGGAGTTGTTTTCTGTTATCAGATTCTCTAGAGCTTCTAAGTGCCAACACAGACTGAAAAAACAAAGGGTATGGAGGCAGATAAACATTCACCTTGCTGAGACTGAAGAGAAATGGAAACCTTTTGTGGGAGAACTGTTCTGCATATTGTTTAAACTATATTGACAGAAATTCAGAGACGGTGATTTATGTCCTATGCTCTTGGGCAAGTGAATGAGGCAGTTTTGCTGAGATGACCAGATAATTGGAAGCATGGTATGAAGAACAGCAGCCATAGAAGCCAGAAAATATCCAGAAAATGTGATTTCTGAAGTAAATAAGGTTTCTGAAAACCACGTAGAAGACTCTGGCATAACAAATAAGTACCCTGCTTGTCAAATAACCAGAGGGTTACCCAAGATTTAGAAGTGGAATTCAAATAGAGTTAGGCATTTAAGCTCTGAAAGTCTAATATCTTTTCCTCATAAGCAAGCAAAATACTCTAACAAGTTGCCTATTGATCTAAACATTTCTGAAGAGCAGGTTTGTGCATAAGGGACAAACCTCTTGTGCCATACACACTCCAGGAGACTTTAACTTGATTTTAACAGGTTGGCTATATCAAAACTGATATCTACCTACAGTGAAACATTTGCAGAATTCAGGTTGGTCTGGAAGTGCATGAGGAGTGATTTTTAGGCTGTCCAGGTGACTCAGGTGCACAGGCACTAGCAGGCTTCTAAGTTTCTTAACACTTCTAAAATTCCTGTAATGTGATGCATTTTTTGTGACTCAAGTGTATTGATTTAGTTATTCCTTGTGTAGTGTTAAAGCCTGTTTTCCAGTTTGTCTTTACTCTGATTACAACACACCTCTCAGTGGTCAAAGTAGAAAAGCAGCCAGTTAGTACTGTGAGAAGTGCTCACACACACTCATCATGTGCTCATCTTTTGATCTCTTCCTTAAAACCCTGCTCAACTCATGAGAATGTGTTTATAGCTGAATAGCCCTGAAATGTTATGTCCCTGATGCAGATTGACCTCCATAAATAGCATGTCCTCTATACCAAGATCCATTTTCTCCACTCTCTACTGCTCCTTTGAGATGATTTTTACTGTTGCTCCTAGCTCTGGGGATTTTTGTTGAGAGCCTGTTTGCAGAACACATACCACACATACCTTTCAAGGCTCTCTGACTCTTATTACCGATATTACTTTTAAAAATGATTTAGTGAAGGCTGCAGATGTGCTAAATGGTTTGGCAAAAAAGCATGGAATGCCTCTGGAGAGGGGCACCCACCTGCTGACTCATGAGTCAGTGCTTCTTTGGTTTTACAGTGCTGTAAAATAAAGAGCAGATGATGAGAAATTTTGTACACTACAATAAAACAGAGAGAATGCACAGTTCGTGACAGAAAAGTAAATCACTGCTGCACATTTTGCTACAAAGTAACTCTACTGTTCTGTTTTTCAAAATGCTTGAAGTGAAAATGCAAAAACCTCCTGTTGCAAAGCATTTTAACTTCAGATCATTCTTGCAATCCTCCAGCCTGTCTGCTTTCTCCCCCACGAAGCAGCACCTTTTTAAGTACGAAGTCACAAATGGCAAGTGCCTGACCTGAAGTATTTGGCTGCTATTAAGTTTCTTCAAAAAAAAAAGAGAGAGGAAGAGACAGATTAAATATCACCATCATAAGCTGCTGTTTAGAAGGAAAGTGGCTAAAAAAATGCATTTAGCACAGACACAGTTCAGTGCTGCAAACTACACTAATGTGATGAGGTAAAGAAAAAAAAAATAAAGGAATGTTGTTTCATCCTCCCCTGGATTGTGGTTATGCCCAGTAGTGGGTTTCTTAATGTTTCCATCACATCCCCCTATTTTTAGAAGTTAATAGCTCGACTATAACAATTTGCTTCAGGCTGAAGCTTGGCATACAAGGTCTCAGTCAGGGAGCACATTTAGTGAAAAAGAAGATTACCCATTTTAAAGCCATTTTTTTTTTCTGTCATAAAATCTAAAAATATTCTCCTTTCCAGAAATTACATTTGGCATCTGATCTATTTATAATGTAATCTGATCTATTTTCTCGCTGCATTTAACCAATGAAAATCCCGATCAGAAAAAAAAAAAGTGTCTTTTTGCTTTTTTTGTGTGTGTATTGATGTGAGCCTGGTGACCACTGTATTCACACTTTTCAGACTTTAAAAAAATCTGTAGATATTTGAAATTCAAGGAGATAGAGAAGGAATAGATGATATGACATTTGCCTTCTGTTTAGATTTTTTGCTTTGGGGAAAACCAGGAGTAAAGATATAGGACTAGTTGAACTCTGAGTTTAATCTAATACCGCAGTTCTTATGGTTTTGTATGTTTTGGAGACCTTGATTGCTTAGGTACTTCAGCAACACCAACCTGAAAAGATACTTGCTAGAAAGACCAGGTGATTTTTCTGAACAAAACATGAAACTTACAGCATGATGCCTGTAAGTCTCCTGTAAATTTATTTTTCAGTATTTGGAATTATGTTAAGTATAGCAGAATAGATGGATGAAAGGAGAGTTTTAGAGAGGAGGCAAACACTCAGTCTTTTAGATAATTTAAGATTATTGCAGAAGCGATGCAGTGGTAGTTTCAAAAGCAGCATACACATTTTAATGTTCTAAAATACTGCAAATAGCATTAGATATTTTGTGTTTGTTTAGAAGTTATTTCTACTTTGTGGAGGTGTAATTGTTTTTGTGTTGAGGCTAAGTGAAAATTAATTTCCCTAGTTATATTATTGCTTTGTTTTATTATGTTTCTGGGACTTCTATGGACTGAAAAGCTGCAGAAAAGCACCTTTTTTCCCTACATCTGTTAATTTTACTCACATAAAATTAAAATCCTTTAATTTTCTTTTTTTTTTTTTTTTTGTCAAAGCACAGATGACACGGTGAAATACGTGAAAATTCTGTGGAAATAGTGAAAAAGAGAAGATATCCTGTCTCTCAGACTTTCAGGGGTGTCTCTGCAGCCCAGTGTTCTGGTCACTGACCTGCTCTGTAGTGGGACTATGGTGCTGAGCAATCTGTCCATTTGACATTATCATGATAATGTGCCTTTTCACTCTACCATCTACACCAATTCTTATAACTCAGCTAAAAAACATAGTACTGGGCACTTATTACACCCAGTGCTTTAAAAATTATCTTGCATTTTTTTCCATACAATGGAATGCACTTTGTTATCATGATTTTTTCTGTCATCTCGCTCCCTTATGTGGCATCTTTCTTCTTTTTTTTTTCTATTATTTTCCACTTTAGATGTGAATGACTCAGCAATAGGATCAGCCTGCACAGGAAGCTGAGTCACCTTCAGGGTACTTTTTTTTTTTTTTTTTTGGCAGGTATGGCAGTACATTACAGGGTACCTAGAAATTAAGCAATTTGTAATACTGCTTGGCTGGGTGACTTTTCAAACTCTCTCTCTCTCCAAAGCAGGGAATCCTGGCTGATCTTCTACTCTCAGTCTCCTAATGAACAAGGAGAGTCTACTGCTCAGCTCCTCAATGCAGCTCCACCAGGCTACTGACATGTAATCATGTCACAAGTGAAGTGTGCTGGACAGGTGCTCTAGATGTTTCTGACAGCCCTCCAGAAAGTTATAATTATTGGTTCTTTGTTCAATGCTGACTGGGAAGTGTCTATGCATTTTTTACACATGATCACCTCTAGAATAAGTACAGTATTTTGGCAATATCTTCAATTTCATCAGGCAATGGAAAATTTGTGTTTGAACAGTCTTCTGTGAAATATTGAGGAAAGGAGAGAAAAAAAGCCTCAGGCAGTCTTTCGAATGGAAATGCTTTATTGAGCAGCCTTTAACAGACTGACCAGTAAGTTTGGTTGGGTTTTTGTTTTTCATCCTTCTGTCATCTACAGCATATCTAGTGTAGAATCAGCCTTGCTAGAAAGGCTGAAACTTATTTTTAGTTCACTATTCCCAAATTTGTGAATGTTCATGTCAGGTAAACTAGAAGAATTCTAGATTTCAGATATCCTTCCTTCCTTCCTTCCTTCCTTCCTTCCTTCCTTCCTTCCTT
>WBMY01001045.1:120008-201303 GCA_013397315.1 Donacobius atricapilla | reverse complement strand
TGTTCCTGCCTTCTTTTCTACATTTTTTCTTTCCTGACTTCCCTTTCTTTCCTTTTACTACTCTAAACATCAACATTTATCCTTTGAACTTGTAAGTTATTACATATCACAGCCAGTTTAAAGTAACCTTCACTTTAAATTCCATGGGTTTTGTTGGCTAAGTCAGTATTTCGACAGCATTATTACAGTTTTCTTTGTGCAAGTATTGTCAGACAGACACTAAGCACAGGTAAGTATATTGCAGTTCTACTTGGGGCTTAGTGGTGAATGTCACCTATTAGGCCTTTGCAAAATCCTCACAACTGCTCAGAAATTCCACTGTATGGAAAAATTGTCTATTGTTAAGCAGAGCTTTAATTAAACCCATACTTTGTTTTCAATCCAATTTAAGAACAAATACAAAAAAAGGAAGATGTAAATTTTACAATGCCTGGCAATGTATCCAATTCTGAGCTGAACAAAGAAGCTTATATGCTGAAAATCTTGCAGGAATAAAGCAAGTAAGATAAATAAAAAGCTTCCAGTGCTTAATTCCAATCGTCTCCACAACAACTGGAGCTGCTGATAAGACACCTATTCAGAGTAATGACGCATAATGTGAAGAAGCAATAACCCAGACTGCCTAAGTATGAAGGAATGCCATTCTTTTAAAGAAAAGTGTGGCAAATGTGAAGCTCTGTTAATGTTCTGAGCCATTTTCAAAGATATTTTCATGAAGACAGCAAATTGCAAAGGTTTATTTTTTCCAAGTGTGATAGAGAGAACAAGAAACGTAACCAATATGAGAGTATCACACATTTGTCCATGTACTATCATGTAAATATTTATGTTCTGTCAGCTCATTATTAGTGGAGGTTGTAATAGGAATATAAATATTATAAAGTGTGTTTACAACAGATAAATCATAGGGGTGCTGAAGTAATTTGCAACATTAAAGCTCATTTTGGATAATTACAGAGCCCCAGAAGATTGTATTTATGTATTACAAAGGAAGGGGATGTTCAGAGGAAAACTGTTCGGGGTTGCTGACATTCTGAGGAGGCTGATCCTGCCTGGGACTGACTTAGGAACATATGCAAATATTAGTGAAGGATTTTGTGAATAGAAAAAGGGTAAGAATCAGAATAGTTTCAATTTCAAGGCTAACCTTATTAATTTAAATTTTGTGCAGATGAATTACTCTAACTGTTGAAGTAATGTAAGAGAAGATTACTTAATATTAAGCTGGCAATAAAGATACTAATATTTTATTACACACAGAGTTCTATTTTGCATTTTATGGGGGGGTAAATTAGATTGCAATGCTGTTTATCCTTGTTTTATGAAGGCTATTTTCATATCCTTATTAAAGCTTATTCTTGCTCTCACCATCCCTCCCCTCCAGATCCCCATACCCATTTTACCTAGACAAACAAAATGCAAAGTGCCTCTTCTTCTTCATGCCTTAAATACAGTTAAGAACAAAAGAAAGCAACCAATTCTCTCCTCCATCCCAAAAAGGACTAAACAGAAGAGACTTTGGAAGCTCATATTATAATGAGATTAAAATGTAGCTCTCTGAGTTTAGCAGCAAATAAATGTAGTTCAGCTCTTTTCCATTAATGCTTTATTAATAAGATTAATTTAAAGTGAAACATATATTATTCCATTCTGTGACAGAGTAGCCACAGTCTATCTGGTAGATGATCACTCAAGTAAAACTCTATGAGAAGGAACAAAATTATTTTCTGAACAACAATAAAAGAGCTTAAAATTAGAGTGAAATCTATCTATCTATCTATCTATCTATCTATCTATCTATCTATCTATCTCATGCTTTTTTCTTCATGGTAGTTAAAGCTATCAAAACCTCTGTTGCTTGTAGGTTTGCAATTTTTCTTTTCTTCCTAGACTGGTTATTGGGTCTTGATTACCAATAGAGGACAATGTTGCACGTACAGAACTGGATATCATACCTTTTGGTCTTTTTCTCCCCTCCCCAAAATGCAGTCAGAGTGAGGTTTGGTTTTGTTTTGTTTTGGTTTGGTTTTTTTTCTTAATACTAGATAGATAAATAAATAAAACATACTAAATACAATAATAGGCAGCTAATTGGTTTTGTCAAGGCAAGGGATCCAGCTCTCTGAAGCAGGAGTTACATAACTTATGGATTTCTTCATGCAGAGCACTCCTTTAGACAGAGACCACACATTCATAGCAGCATTTGTCCTAAAACCCAGTATGTTAGAAAAATACAAAACAGCTGTCTCCACATAATTAAAAATAATCGTCCTGCCCGGCCTGGCTCTCTCAACTCCTTGCTGCAAACCACCCTGTTTTTGTCGTGATACAGCTGGGAACTTCACCTGCTAAGGCTTGCATCTGTATCTTGCTCAGTGTGTTAAAGAACAAAGTTGTCATGCAAAACAAAACTGTGAGTTACTGCTGGGAAGCCCACAGTCCACTAGGCTGCCTCCAGTGGTCTCTCACCTGCTATATTCTCAAATACAATCTCATTTTCTTCATGCGCTCCTTTTTGACTTGCCGATGCCAATGTTCATCTTTTCCCTCATGACAGTCTGATGTGACAAATATCCTGCTATAGGATAGGCCTGGAGAGAGAACTTCAGATAGTGAGAAAATGAATAGGAGTTGACTTCTTAACTAGATTCGAGAATATTGTAAGTACTTTCTATTTCTAGTACTCCGTCTCTTGTGTGATTCAAAGAATTAATTTAGATAGCATTTAACCAGATGGAAGTTGAAATTTATTTCTGCGAATAGAGTAGGTTTAATAGATTTTTCCATTGTTATTTTTGTATAACCTTTTTATCAGTCTCTCATTTCAGCTGTCATCTCCTTTCCTGTGTCATGTCTTTGCCTTCAGGTTTTCAGCGGACTTTGCCATCATACCAGGTTCAAAATTTAACCCTTTAACTCTTACTATTGTTTAGTCAATGTGATATTTTTTATTACTAACCTTTTGCCTACTAATATTATAGACAGATATTTTTGTATGTTCAACTAATAAACACATTAATATATAATCAAAGTGAATGCACTGAAAATCAGTTACAAAAAATGGAGAAAGGGAGAAGGAAATTCAGCTTCTTCCCTTATAGCACTCATTGTACTGAGAGCTGTTATTGTTAGGTAAACTAGAGTATCTTCTCAAGCAGTGGTACTATGCTTTTAAGAGGATTGTAGTTTAATTATTCATTAAGAACTCTTTTAAAAAACGTTCCAAAGTTTTTGTCACTTGGTTTTTAAAAATACAAGGTAATTTTTTTAATTATTTTAATTGTCATGACTTGTTTTGCTTTCGCCCATATTTTCATGAAAAATTATTCAAGAAGGACACAAGGAGATGTCTGTAGTAGAAGCAGACAGATCCCCTGCCAGTGCAGTGACTCAAGTCACTGGGAGTCCAGCACGAACTAGCTGTACAGGGTCTGTGGTTTGATTACTGTCACTACTAGACAGATCATTAATAACAGCAGTGGTAGTGACAGAAAATTTCTTGACCTCATCATGAAAGGCAGGGAGGACATCCACTGGAGCAATTCATCCTCCAGGCATAAGAAAACTGTAGGGAGGATGTCTTTGATTATATAGTGTGTTTACTTTTATCCATTCATTCTGTCTATTATCTTGGCAAAAATGTGATAGCTACAGGAAGGCAAGATCTTGCATTTCATCTCCTCTTGGAGAAACATCTTTTGTTTCTGATGACATGAAATACATGTTCATTTTCTCAAAATTCTGTGTCCCTGAGGATGTAGTAGCTTGACACTGGAAACTGGAAATGTGAGTAAGTTTGTGCAACAGTCTATAATGACTCTCTTCTGTTATATGGGGGTTGGCTGCATGGAAAATTGCTATGGGCCCCCTTCTGAACAGCAAAGCATATATACCTTACAGAATAGTTTTTCTCTAGTGGCTGAAGAATATTTGCAATCTCTTGCTGCCTGAAAACCCAGAGAGACTTATTCTAAAAACTGAAGATTGCAAGGCAGAAAATATCCAGTTGCTGATGACCCAGACAGCTTTGCAACCCACCTAACTGTCCATAAAACATGTGGTACTTTCTTTCAGTCTTCAATATCTGTGCCACTTTGCTGACAACATCTACTATTTGTTGTGCTTTTTCATGTCCTCATGGAAACTTCCCTTATTTTCCCAGTTACTTGAATATGACCAGTGTTCAGAGAAATGATCTTGATCAACCATGACAATTAAAACCAATTTGATACTCATTTTCCTATAAGATTATTTGCAAAATCCATTAATTTTGTCAACAGAGGATATAAAAGCGTATTTAAAATATTATTTCAATGTAAGCAAAGTGAAGTTGCAAATAATTTCTGTTCTGAGACTGGGAAAATGGTTAGGAATGATAATATTTTCAATTAAAAGCTTCAAAGACATGATCAAATATAGTACTGTAGTACTTGCATGTCTTCTGAAGAATTGCAAAATATCTATG
Source organism: Donacobius atricapilla (assembly GCA_013397315.1). NCBI lineage: Eukaryota > Metazoa > Chordata > Aves > Passeriformes > Mimidae > Donacobius > Donacobius atricapilla. Next base: position 196,838 of record WBMY01001045.1, on the reverse strand, counting down.
GAAACAAATACTCAAAAGGAAAGGTTATTAACATGGATTTGTCATTGAAGACTCTTTATGGCATCATTTATTCTCCTCTTCACCTGCCACACAAAGTAGGCAATGCAATACCATTGGATGATTAACTAGAAACGCACACTTTCCAAGACCATAGAGAACCCTTCATTGGGCTGTTTTCTGCAATTATCTAATTTATATACTGCACTGAGATCTAATGGGTACTTAAATGGTTTTAAAAGCAGTTTTCAAAATGAAATTTTATCAGAAATAGCCATAATAAAACTGCAGACATGAAACCTCCCTTTGCACAAAGAAGTGTGCCTCATTTGGATGGCAATATGTAAAGTGAAAATCAACTCTGATTCATACACATATAACTGTGGAGCCAGTGCTGGTCATGACTTCAGTCATTGCAGACATCTGGAGAATATTTGCCAAAGGCAATTTGTAAAATAGCATTCCTATTTTATTTACACAATTGGTGCTAAACTACAACTGAAAATAATTAATCAAATGCTCATCAAGGTGTACCAACTAAATTGTTTGGTATTTCAATTAAGGTATTTCAAGAACAGCATTTCAAATGCCAACTCTGGGCAGTGCCATGAAAGTGGGCATAAAGTTGTGAAACAATTTTCATTGTGTTTACTTAAAACATCAACATTGCACTTCATAGCTTACCATTCAAACTTCCATGTTCCCTGTCTTTGTAGGAAGAAGTGCCAAAAATATTATTTTACTTCTTCTTTCATCTATGTAATGTATACTTTTATCTCCAATTGTTGAAATTTCCCCAGGAAATAGTCATTTCATGTTAGATTTGTTTGGACTCTTGCTTAAAACCTAAATCCTATCCTTTTGTTTTACAGCTACTGAGACCCAGATACGTTAAATGCTGGCTTACATTGACCAGCAGAATTCTCACTTCTCCAGCTCTGTGCAATTCCAGTTTGAATCTTCATATTTCAGGAAATTAGAATTTCCTGCTTTAATCAGGCGTTGCCTATCTTTGACCTGTAATTGGATATTCAACTAGTGCTTTATTTATCACTTTTCTTTCTGATCTTCTCTTTCACTCTCTTTTTTTTTTTTTTAATCATATATTTTCACACAAGCAGTTTGCAACATTAACGTATGATCATGTAAAACTGTTTGGCAAATGCCAGTACTCATAGAAGTAGGCCACATTTAAATCTCAGCTAGTGCCAAGTGTTAGCTCCGTTCAAACTTCACATATAATTCACTAAAACACCTTAGTCTTAACCTCTGTCTCATCCACTTAAGTGATGTGTGCTTTACATTACAGAGAGTTTGTAAAGTGTACGGAAGCGACAAGCAATTATTTATTTTGCTCTTTCTCTCAATATACAGAGAAGGCAACATGCCAGACTTTGAAATCAAGCCCAATGAAAAAATTTCAACAACAACAACAACGACAATTAATAGTAATAATTTTAGAAAGAAACATATATCCTATTTATCAACCTGGAGGAGCCATATGAATTCATATTTTAGGGTCAATAGTTGACTATAGTCACCTAGAGTTTGGGAGTTTTGTCAGCAGTTTGAATTAATATTTTGGGAAAATTAAAAAAAAATCTGTCTACAATCCCTCATTAATTTCATGTACAAAAGTAAAATGAATTTAAAAAGAATCCGGTGAATATAAATCCCTGAGATTTTCACAAACTTAGCATCTGTTACAGTAAAATTTACTGGTGAATTAATTTCATGTACTAATACAAAAATTAAGGAAAATGTAAATGTTTGTCAGGCTGGAAACACTACATCAGCTTTCTTGTCTCTAGTTTCCAGTATGTTTTCAGGTGCATGTAGAGATATGAGGGATAATGGAGAAGTCATATTGATGTTGAGCGTTAAAAAGCAAAGAAAAAACCAGAAACCACTAAATGTAAATAGAGTAAAAAATAGTAAATTGAATTATGACCCCTAACTTCTAGGGCAGCAATCTTGCTCTTATACATTCAACAATTTTGTGATGATAATGTGTAATTTGTGCTCCATGCTAAGTGGACTAAGTGAAAATCATGTTCCATAATGTATTGCTTTGTTTTGAATGTGAAATCCTCCAATGCAACCTACTTTAGACATGGAACTTTCCTAGTAGTTGTCCTCCAACAATTTAGGAATAGGTAACTAGGTTGACATTTTGTTTGACTATCCCTATTAAAATGCAAGCTTGTGGTATATTTTTGTAGTAAATTCTAGCAATAAATGAAATGTGCTAGTGTTCGCACTAAGAAAAACCTTTATTTTTGGGTGACAATTTATATCATAAACACAAAAAGTCTATATCATTTGGGCCTGTAATAATAATACTTCTAGCAACAATAATAATAATGGCAATATGAATTATATCATTGTCCTCTTATTAAAAATTTACTTGCTCATACCTGGAAAGGGTATGAATTAGGGTAGCCTAAAGTGTTATTTGCATCCTTGTTTCCACTGAGCACTTAGAATACAAGGTTAATGGTCTGACATTTTTCATGTTAAGCCACTCCTAGCTGCCAGAAGCAGATTGTTCTATATTTTTGTATGGATCCTATTGGGCTTCTGTCTGATCTGAAGGTTACCAGTATGGATTGTGTTTTGCAACATGGTCATAGCAGCATTCTCCAAACACCTCAAAAACTTCAAGAGCCTCATAAGCTCCTGCATTCATTTTACCATCTCAGTCCAGGATTTTTCTTGGTTTTGCATGTGTTCTGTTTCAGGTAAAGTACTGCAAGATGACCTCTAGAAGAAGCAATATTTGTAAAAGTTCTTAAGTGCTTTTAGGAAATGAATCTTGTAAAACTGACATTATTCCTGATGACTTTCCTCTGAAAATTATTTTTTACGAAGGGCTGCATCTAAAATTATGTATTTCTAGTGGATATAACTTTTTTACTTTGGCCTGAAGCAGCTTTGTTCTGAAAGAATGCACCTGAACATTCTTTTTAAATAGTGCCATACAAAGAGTGATTACTTCTCTCTTTTATCCAACAGACTCACAGGTATCCAAGACACTCTTCTAAATGCAGGTGAATCAAGTTCTGGCCTTTCCCTGGCTAGGAGAGTCTGAGGATATCTCTTTTGCTTACTTTTATCACTGAGTTCCTGAGGATGTTTTTTGGCAAGATTCTTCTGATGTCCTGCTTTTAAAGTTGTTCCACTTTGCATAGAGGAATTAATGATTCACAAGGCTAGAGCAAGCAAGGGGGAGCGACTGCATAGCAGTACAGGTAGGATTAGTTTCTCCTGCTTAGATAGGTGAAACTCTGGTTTCTCCTCCAAATGCTACTTCATCATGTGGTTAGGTCTCCTGGAGATTTTTGATCTTCAAGTTCCATAATAAATTACATGCTTCCAAAAGCTTTAGTCTTTGTTAATATCTATTGCTCTAGATTAAAAGAAAAGAAAAGAAAGTACCTAAAGTTGAACATTAGGTAGGCAAACATAAAAACTGACTGGTGTAAAAGGGTTTCTGATGGATGTTTTTACTTATATTTTAGAAAATACATAGATTTAGCAAAAAAATTACCTTGCCTGCATTTTAATGCATAACTTTCCTTTCCAGTCATCAGTGTTGGCTGGATTGGGATTATAATTTTTAGACTGAAAATCTTGATATCCTGCATTTTTAGTAACCCAGAGAAATCTTCATTCTCTCATTCTCTACCCACATTCTTTAATTTACATTGATTTAAAAACTAAAGCAGATATGACCTCTTCCCTCACACCTGGGCATACAAGATCTCATGGTTTATTTCCTTCTACTTGTCAGGCAGATTATGCAAGTTTTGTATTCTTTTCAAGAAGCTTCTCTTCCTTCTTTTCTCATTCCATCCCATCACATCCTGTTCTGTCTAATCCCATAAGTTTACGAAAGCATCTTTCACTTTTAGTCAATTTTCAATATATATTCCTTGTTTGCTAATTAGTTTTTCTACCGTCTCGAATTTGTAAGTATGCATACTGGGAGTGTTTTCAGCAAGGGTGAATATACCCAAGTATTTAATGATATAGTCTGGACCAGAAAATCCACCATGGGAAAATTCCCAAACTCTCATGTCCCTGAGTTTAAATTCCAGGACAGGCAGTTGGAAATCCTACTTTCCTTACAGCAGATGAGTGCTGCTTTCAGGATTGAAAACTCTTTATGAGTAAGTAAACAAATTTATTTTTTAAAAAATCTCTGTTTTGTCCTGCTAATTAGCATTTACATTTTATAATTTAATAATTTAAAAGAATGTCCAGTCACAGATACCGAAGGTGGACATATATTTTAAATAAATACTTAAGTTTTGGTATACCCAGCATGAAAACTGCAGTAAAATAAAAACTTTTCCTTATAGCGTACTCTTTTTTGTGTGGGTATACTTTTTTGTATCCTTTATTTTGAGAGATCAGCAAAATGAAAGTATTGCTAAAACAAATAAGCATACTTCTCCATCTCCATTTCTATATCTTTTCAGCTTTAAAGATGAGACCTAGGGAGGCTGGTAGTGTCACTATGCTATCTACTTTGAAAAATCTGTATGGTGATATATGACATGCAAGGAAGTAGGCAGCCAAAGATACAGAAAAAGATTGGGAAATTACTTTCTATATCGAACTATGCTATGCAGTGAACACTGATTTTCTATTATATCCTGCAGCTATCTTGTCATAATAATTTTTTTTGTAAGCCCTTTCCTTTTGTTTCTAGATTTTCGAAGACTTAGCAGCCTGCCTGAAAGAAATAAACGGAAAGTCTGAAAATTTTTCGGTACAGTATGAAACCGATTAATTTTCTGATGTATTTTTAGTCATGTTCCATTAAATATGCAAAATGATGAGTCGCTAGTATTGGTGAGAGTGGGAAGTGGAATATAATTAATAGATGAAAGAATGCCCCTTCAAAATGTAGCTGCTATAAGTACACTTCGCTGATCATGAAATTTCTAATTCCAGCCCTCATATCTATATTTTAGATTGACTATGCCCCAGGGCCTCAGAAGTGAGCTCCATTTACTGAAAAGTCATGGGAAGTCATGTTTATTGTCTCAGCAGGTAGCTACACTTTAGACTTATTATTAAAAAACAAGGGAAAACAGAGGCTGGTTTATGTTATTTGGTGCACACTGAGGCTTCCTGACTGATGTGCATGGCAGAAAAGAAAAAAAGAATTTAAAAAGGGTAAAAGAAAAAAATAATAGCATATGCATCAGGTTTTATCAAGCTTTAAATGTCTCTGTTTTAAATGTGTCAACCTAAGTTCTTCAGTGTTCGCAAGTACATTTGCAAGTGAGAACAGTGTAAGCAATTTCTTCTGTGGAAGGAAATGTGATCACTTTAATGCACAAGAAGGTGAGCTTTTCTGCAGGCTGTAAGCATTTCAGCAATATCCTTCAGACTCCTATCAGTTCTCTAACCATACAAGTGGAAGGATTTGTGTGTTAAAATTGACTACAGTAATGAAATATTTGTTTATTCAATTTCAGACAGGATACTTATCTCTCTGAGGTTGCAAGGCAAAACATTATGCTAACATATTTCATATATGCAGGCAGCAGTGAGGCAGCCCTAGACAGTCTGCTCTCTTTTTGTCACATCGTGTTCTTGGTGCCTAATAACATTGTGATGAGGGGGCTGCTCTGTGTCTGTGTAGCCATGTTTATTGCCATATGGTGGTTCCCAAACTGCACTGCGCTCCGAAGTGTCGGGATGGGCCAGCGTAGCCTGGCTGGCTCCCAGCATCGAGCACTTGCTGACAGGGCTGGTACAACTCACCGTGCAATATGGTTGGTGATGCTGCATTTCCATTGAGTTACCTTTCCTGCCAGCTATTATTTTCTTCAGTTACAGAAGGGCTTCTCTAGTTTATCTTTCTCATTAATTATTAAATATCCCTAAAACACATCACCTATGCTTCTGCTAATAATACTTCCCTGAGGTACAATATAAGCTAATTAATACATTAACTAATTAATCCAAATCCTTGAAAAAGTTCATTTGAGGTGTCCCATTAAGAGTGTCAGTCATATTAGTTACTCTAACCCTATGACTCCCAGGCCTGTTGCTAGTATTTCTGGAAGAAGTAGCATATTTAATTTTTTGAACATAAGCCTCACAATATTGAGTGGTCTGAACCAGGAAAACCTGTTAAACTTGGACCAGCACCAGATGATGTATACATTTGTTATGATTCTTAACCTCCTGACCTAAAATAAACAATGAGCGGCATCACAATTTTTCTGGTAATTTCATAGACTTTACTGAATCTTTTTTGACCTAAATAAGTTGCTGTATTGTTGTCTACATAGGTGTAATCCGATCCTGAGGTGATCTAACAATTTTTATCAGCCCAGTCAAACAGTCCCAGTATGTCAATATGCTCATACTGTATCTGCTACATAACAGTATCTAAGCAGATAAATTATCTTATGTAATTATCTTATTATCTTAAATTATCTTATATAATATCTCTAATGAATTATCTTATATACTAGAAAGTTGAAAGTTTCTTTATAGACTAATCTGATTTCTTGGAAAACTAATAGGTTTACATTAATTCTTTGATATGTAGATAATTAAAGTATAGTGCAATCAGTGATGGTGGCATAACCTCTGTTATGGCACATATCTCTGCTCATAATAAACACTAAATCTATGAGACTAAGAAATACTGTCTGTAAAAAGAATCACTTGCATTTTAGAATTACTGAATTGTACACAGAAAACCATAATTTAATCTCTTCATATTCTATTATATACTGTTATCCCACAGTGGATTAGCACTAATATAATTCACAAAGTGTTTCCAGACCTGAAATATACTAGAAAAGACAGAAAGCTTGTATTAGGTCTTGAATTCACAAGGGAATCTTAGTCTTCTATTTCACCTAGCACTTCATAAGCTTTTGTTTCTTAAGACTAGAACTGCAAATCATTTTGTGAAACAGAAAGATGTTAAGATTTTATACATGCTGAAACTTGTTTAATAGTGTTCATGAAATATCTTTATGTCTTAACTAGATCTTTATGAATAACTGATTTTTAGCTAGACATAAAAGTCCAGACAAAAGCATGAGACAATCCTCTCTGTTCTTTGTACCATTAAAAATCTGAAAATGTTATGTCACTCTGAACAAGGGATTTCTCTTGGCTTAAGTCAATTTTATTTTTTCTTAGAATTGTCTTTTTATATAAACATTTACTTAGCAGCATTTCTAGATGAATAATTATAAGAAAAAAAATTAGGAAAAAATGTGATGGAGTTGAATGGTTTTTCCTTGCAAAAATGTTTTCTTACATTTTCAAGAGTAAACCATTAGTCAAAAACAATTTAAATTCATTAAAAATTTCTAAGTTTTTCCTGGATACATTTTTGTTCACATGAAACATGCTCACAATTACATGTTGATATAAAATGCTTATGATTACAACCAAATCTACTTATTTATTAAGTCCTGTTCATAAAATTAAGCCCTTAGCTTCAGAAAAGTTTTCACTAGATGAAATGCACAACTTGATTTCAGTAGAGTCAATGAAAAACCACGAAAAGTCTTGTTTTGTCTGCAGTGATCAACAATGAGCTGTTGCGGACATTACAAATCCTCTGCTTTTATTTTCTCTAGCTCTGTGTATCCTCTTGAAACTCATTTTGACACTAGCACCTGTTTCCATCCTTAGGATCCCTTATAACCTTGGTCCTAATCCATTACATGTAAGTGTTAGAGATAATGAGTATTTTTCAAAAAGGTACTTAAAAGGAAGGCTCCTAGCCAGTGCAGCTCTGACTTTGAGTCACACTGTCAGGAAAAGAGCTGAGTCCTGGCTTCTCTTTGCTCTGGAGGGTTGCTAAACCGCAGTTGCTGCGTGAGTTTTTGTGCCTGCCATGCACGTCACTGATCCTGGCCCTGATCTGATGACTTGAACTTCTGCCCTCACCCTGAATTCATCTCATCACCATGGATTTGCCTGGCTCCTGGACACTGGCTAAACTGGCTCCCTGTCATGGGACTTGCTCTGCTCACCTCACTCCGGGTCCGTGTTCTTTGCCAGCCGGTCCCTGTCCTGCCACCCTTTCTGCAGCTCCCGGCTCCTGGCCCTCCGTCTGCGGCAGAGCGCAGCCCCACTCCTGTCTCTCCCTGACAGTGGCTCTCACTTTACAAGTCCCTACTTCTGTATTGCTGCTATCAATTAACATGACAGTATCAAAAGACATATACTTTGCAGAAATAAGTAGCAATAAAGAAAATTACAAAGAAATTTCTGTTTAGGAGTGGAGCAGCAAAGAGAGCTCTAGACAGCTACCTGGTATGTTCAAATGGCTAACCCTCCCATGGTCAAGACATCCTTTGCAGGAGTGTGAGATGGTTGCTGGAAAGAGCCTAGAGGTTACAACCCTCACAGATACATGTTGCTAAGGGGAATTGAAATACTGGCGGAAAATTACTTGGCATAATGAAAACATCGCTTGATTATCATTCATTCAGTAATATTATTTTCATTAAGTAAATGGAGATTTCAAGAGCTTTCATGCCTCAGTCTCTCAGAAAAGAACACTGAAAATCTGACCCTCAGCATGAATGTGAGCTAATAAAAGCTTTCCCAAATTGGAGGTAGGCAGTGGTGCCTACCAAGGTGATGTTTGTCACAGTTTGAATCGACCTTTCTGTGAAGCTTGAAAACCAATTCACATGTAATTGCAAAAGCTGCCTTTTGGTAATATTCTATTTTATTGACAAAAGGGGATGAGGTCAACTCATTTTCATAACAATCTGCTTGAAGAAATCCTTAAGCGCTCTATCATTTAGAGTTGTTTTGCAATACAGCCTATAAAAGTATTACTGAGCTTAGAACAGGCAATAAGAAGGGGGAAATGGCAAGTTTTGTATTTTGTAGTTTTACTGTGTATTTTTTAATAACTCTTTTAAGAAGCTGACTAAAAGCCTAGCATTAATGAGCAAAAAAAAGATGAGCAACATAATTTTTTTCTCTGTTCATTAATCTAGCCTAGCTTTGAAACATTGCTTCCTTTAAATTAAAATAGTTCTTGAATCCTTTCACAAATGCAACAAAAGGAAAAAGAAAGAAAAATATACAATGCAAAGGAAGGAAGTGGTTTTCAAAATCAGACACATTTGAGAAGCTCCTCTTTTTTGTAGCAATAGCTACAAATATCAGCAGTGGCTAGTGACAATAGGTGATAAGTGGTTGTCAGGAGACCCAGTTCTGGTTTTGGTTCACTACTTACAAATAGGGTTTCAGTGAATTTATTCTTTTATCTGATTTTGGATTACCCTAGTTTGAATAATTTGAGTTTTCACTGATTAGTTAATGCTTGTGAATGAATAATTTTCTTGGACGCATTGCTGCTTACCAATTGTTCCTAAACAGTTCACTACAAGTTATTTGTAATTTTCTCCCTCAGTTACATGGATGGCTACCTATGTCAGATAACAATGTTTTTGGTCCTTGTGCAACAAGCAATGCAACAAGCTTTTTTGAACTAATGTGCCTGGAAAGAGAACCCCACAGTTTTGATTTTTGTTATTGAGTCTGGTTACAGTAGATTATTCTTTGAGCATAGGAAATGACAGATAAAGGTAATATTATGACATAGGATGCTTTAGGATATTTGAAATATTTTGGTGACTTCTCTTCGCCCAACACGGGACATCTTTTTTATGGATCCCACATTAGAAATATCTGATGAGATTCATAATCAGATTTATCAGTGGCTGTATATTAATTCATTCATTTTTTTTTGTCATATTCAAATTCACAGCAAGAATATTTCTAACATGAAATCTGAACTAGATGTGTGTTTTCTTCACCTGCTTTATTCTGGAGCTGAACTAAAAAAACCCATGCTATTTAGGGAGATCTGGTGTCATTTCTCCCTCTTATAAGCAGTAAATGACTTTGTATAGCAGCCAAAGAAGGACATGGATTGAAAATTCTGATCTTTACTTAGTGCCATGCTGTCACCAGTTACTCTCTATTCTTAGCAGCATAAGTGTGTACAGTGGCCTTTGTCTCTTATCAAATGTGTCAGCGCCAGTTCCCTTCTTTAAGCTTTTAGAGAATCCCGTCTCACTGTGCTATTAAGTATTCCAAGTTAAATATAACCAAAAAGTCACCTATTCTGCCCATACTTAGTTGTGTTCAGGCAATCTGCAGAACTACCAGATGCATTGTTGGTCCTTAGGGCCTTCCAGGATATTGGGCCCACCTGAAATCTTGTAGTGGAATCACTTCAAACCATGACTTGTGTCTTCTACTACTGCTGCTCATTGTTTACTTTGTCCTCCTTTTCTTAGATAGGAGTTCTTCCCTTTCCTCTCCCTTTCCTCAGTTTTTGAAAGCACAGTACCCATTTTCATATACTCACTTTCAGATTTGTGCCTGCACAAATCTTGTTTACATTTTTGGGTTTTGAATTTTGAATAAAATCTTTGCCTCTTCAATGCATTGAAGAACAAGCCCAGCAACTACCAACAAAATCAACTGTCAAAGTGTTGTTATTTGCAAACATGATTTGCAAGTTTTCTTTTGCTGTGTGTCCCTGGTCCGGTGTAACTCCCTCAATAAACGGGTCATGAGGACTCCGGAGACAGAGCTGTAGAAAAGGAAACTGGCTCTGCTCCAAAGTTGAAAAGTGCTTTATTCCTGTTGAGGATCTAGGCCTCTATTTTTAATTACACATTTTTGTGATTACTCCTTCAATACAGCTACTACCAAAGAGAATTATTTCATTAAAACAGTGTTAGCCAATTCAGCTATTTAAAAAATAACCAACACCCTCAAAAATGTTTGTTTTAATTAACTATAAAGGGCAAAACTCAGGAAACAAGTATATATTAATAAAAGGTGGCAGTCTTGAAAAGGGCAAATGGGAGATGAATACACGTGTGTACTATTGTGTAGGGAGAAGTACTTTAAATAGAACTATTTGCAGAGTCAGACACAGAATTTCCATTCTTGCAAATTGTTCTTAGTAAATCTATCTGATCTATTTATTTATCCTCAGATCATGCACATTTAGATCTGAGTTCTGCCAGCTGAGTTAATAATTCTTATCTGAAAGTAATTATGTTGGTCCATAAGTTTTCACCACTGTGTTGTTCCACATCATATCAAACTGCGTGACATCTCATCACATTAGCATAAAATGCATTGTGGTGGTGCACAGCATGGTGCAGTGGCAGACTAGAAATGATGCAGCATTTCTAGTGCTAGTGAATGAGAAAGTGTCACTGCTATTTAGAAACTTGAGCCTACTGCAGGTTGATTACTCAATAGGGGATCTGGGTTTTTCTTCTTTCCTTTATATTTGAAGGGCTTGAACTGGATATTAACTTTTATGACCCAGATTTGGGGCTTAGGAGAAGCACTGTTAGAACCTCAAAAGACTTAAAACCTACCTTTTAGTTACAAAAATGTGTCAGTTTTGAATTTATTGACCATCTGTCAGACTTCATTCACTATGGGCTAGCTGTCATTGTTTGTTATTTGATGCACTTCTAGAATGACTCACTGCAGGGAGCTACCAGCATCTCCATCACAGCAATTAATGAGGTCACTGTCTATCTGCAAACATCTCAGCCTGTAATTATTTTCAGTCGCTATTAGTTAGTGTGCCAGATCAGATGAAGGTAATGTGTCTATAAATAATATTTGGCACTATTAATAATATTTACCTGTTGTGGAGATATTTGGCTGTTTCTATTAGTATTTTTCTTTAATTTTATATGAGGCGCCTCCTAATCTATCCCCATTTAAAATCATGAGCAGTAAAAACACCTGCCACGACTGAGCTGCAGTCGTCTATTCTATTTCTTTATCTCAAAATATCTACTATATTTCGTGTGCATATTTAGCATGAATATTTCTTTTGTGTTTGTGATTTTTTTGCAGATAAATATAAGCTTGAAATTCTTGCATTATTACTACTGCTACTGTTGTAGTTTTAAGATAGTGGTCCTAGCCACAGTTCAGAACAGGAATACAGAAAGCCAGCACATGTGATATGTTTTCATGTCTTGAAAAATATTATGAAATTTTCCTAATATTGTTTTTAGAACAGTAGTTCCCCAGAAAACCCATGAATATTTCCACTCCATTGTGCAATGGATTTACTAGTGCACAAGAAGATATAATTCCCATTCTGAGGAGTTTAAAACCAAAAGAAGCAAACTTTATTGTGTATGGGGCTTGAAAAGAAGGAGAAATGTTTCAGCACCATTGAAGAAGAAGGATTTTTCTGTCATTCAAGTTGCATAGTAAGGGGAACCTACTTCAGTGCTTATCTCCAGAAAATTATTTCAGACTGTGCAAAATGTTCCTTCTGAACTTATAGATTTGAGTCCCTTTTTTGTGGAAGCTAAGACAAAAATGGTCCAGATTCAGAAAGGAGAAACAACAGTATGGACTCCTGGGTTTTTCTCTACCTAGTGCACTTTTCCTATGGTGATGTGGCAAAGAGGGTACTTATCCAACACACAGGAACTGTCATGTTCAACTCTTTTCTATTCCAAAGTGATTTAATACAACCCTACAAAAGTATAATGACAAAAAGTATTTATAAGATATATCAGACCACCTTTTTGTCACAATAGATTTGTGTAAATTATTGGAAAAAATTGAGTAAAAATTCAAATAATTTTGCCTGCCTTTATTTCCACACCTGGGCTTATGCAAGATTTGCCAATTTACGCTTTTAATTTAATCATTGAACCTCTATTCAATACTCAGAAAATAATTTTGGAGGATAAATATGGCAACATTAAGACACAGTAAAATGCTACAATGGTATAGACGATGTACATAAAAGGAGGCAATAATGATCTTATAGGTGACATGCAGCAATGTTTTAATGTTTTGTGTCAAACTGACAATTTTTCCATGAATAATCTGATTATTCATGAGTTAGTGGAAAATGCTAGCGAACGGAAGTAAATATATGCAAAAAACATATTTTGCAACCTTTTTTTTACATCTTGAAAATAAAATTCCTCTTTAACCGTTTCTTTTTATGATGACCATTATCTTCTGCTCTAGTTTATTCTTTTTTACCAGAATACCTTGCTGTAAGTATCATTCATTATTAAACTAATTGGCTTTTCTATTAAGATATAATAAGCAAATTCCTTTATTTTCTAAAGCACAATACAGGTCCACACTAAAACCCAGGCCATTTTACTGAGGTTATAATCTCTTTTCTCACCACCAATTCTGTTAATTTACCCTTTCTGCAGTGAAAAGCCCTCAGTGCACTGAATAAACTCTGCTCAAGGAGGCCAGTGAGGCCTGGACTGAAATCCCTGCTAAGATACAGGATACAGCAAGATTTCTGGGCATAACTGGAGACACGAGCAGAGGTGCTTACCTATAGAAAATGCAGAGATAAAGGTGGTGAGAGCTGGGCAAACAGCATACTTCCAGCAACATGATATGTGGTAGGAGTTTAGGGATAAGAAAAGCGTTAGGGGTAGGAGAATAGCAGAAATCTTCAGGACTTAATCAGAAGAAAAGGAGTGAAAGCACAGTCTTATGTGCTGGTTACTCAGCACTGGACAGCCAAAGGTGGAGACCCCAAAACATGGTAAACTTTTTCAAGTGGCAAGAAAGTGAGGGGGTACTGGCAGCTAGCAAGCCCGATGAAAGGAAGACATGACGACTGTGGAAAGCATCTAAGGAAGTCTTGCTCAAAAATCTCTAGAGAAAGGCCTGAGAAGTTTGTTTAGTTAATCAAAGATTACCTATATTGTCTGGATAATGGTGTACCTGGGACTTCTAAAATCTGATTCCTCACTTGACAGAAGTTGTTACAGTGATATTTTGAAGGGAATTTCGTATTCTGCTAGATGAAATTCTTCATATAGAAGTTATTTTAAGGTTGCAAAGAGCAGTTTATTGTCAGGATTCGCTATTTTTAGGTAAGTAGTACTTCTTAGTTTCTTCCATACCTTGATGGGAAGAGTAGTCAGGATTTTCCTTTCTTCCTTAACTTTTGAGATGTAACTTCGGAAAATGGAAGGGAGACGTAAATTGCTTTTCCTTCAAAAAGTAAAAAAAAAAGGTACAGAGAAAACCTGATAAAGATAATGTGTTCTTTTCTTCCTCTTTCTCTGAAATCTTACTTTGAGAGACATAGATGAATAACTTCCAGAAGAAGACTTAAAAAAGACAGAAGCCAAAATGAAAAAATTGAACGTACATATTTAATTGCTCAGGTGGGTGGAACTGCCAATTTGAATGGATACTGGTTCTTCAGGATTATAATTCATATGGGTAGGCTGGGCACAATACAATCTTGTGGTTCCTTTTGATGGCTTGGATGATGCTTCAAAATACAATGCAATGAAATACACCTTGTTCAGAGAATGTTTCGCTCTCCTTAACATATAAATTTGGGACCGTGAGCAAGACTGGTTTCCAGATGCTTTGAAGGTGGTTCAGGGTTATTTTGAAAAAGCTAGTCAGGGAAATGTGTACTTAAGAAAAGCCTTATGGAAAACCTATTAACTGGGAGGGTGGCAGCACATTTCATACCACCTTTTTGTACTTAGAAAATCTCCAAACAATTCTAGTAGATTGTACATTTTCACTTAGATAAAGTAATTTTAGAAGGTAGCATATGTACTACTGAGTCAGTCAAAGGCACATTCCAATCTTAAATGCTACTCCTTTTCTTCTTTTTATTTATCAGTCTATTTGCTAGTTAAATGCCATTTATTTAGGTTCATAGTACCATAGAATTAGTATTCTTGTTGTAAAGAATAAAATTTTTGTTTCATCAAAAGCTTTACAGAGTAGAGCTGTAGGAAAATGGTACAATCTTTTTCTCACATTTGCTATTTTTGTTTTTCTTTCAGTTTGTTATTGTTTTCCACTACACAGCTTTGTCTCCTGCAGATTGTCAAATTTGTCAGGATTCCTTATTTATTGGAAACTTTTCAAGCAGAAGGGTTATTCTTTTACAAGCAGCTCTAAAAATATATCCCCAGAAGGTATGACTTGTATGATGATAACCTAGGCTGCAAGAAGGGACACAACTGAATAACAGAATACCAAATAAATAAAACTGACTTTTCTTTCATCTGCACAATTCAGCTGGGAGTACTTCCTTTACATGAGCTGTTGAATTTGAGTGGATCCAGTCATTCATTATGACAGGTTGCAATTAGTCAGCGTGCTGCTTATGTTTGCTTAAGATTCTGCTTGCTGGAGTACTGAAAATGTTTGAACAAAAGAAAGCCATAGGACATTTGACTAACTAACCTAACCACTGGTCTGACTGGAGATATTAGTTGGTTCAATGTTTACATGAACAACAGTTTTTGGAAAAAATGGTCTAAAACACAACTTTGTTCTTCGTACTGTCCCTTTCATTGCTTTATTTATGTAATTTATTGCAATTTAATTTTATAACATAAGATTATTAGGGGTGGGATTTTTTTAAAATTATTATATAGCCTGCAATTTCTAGCACAAGAGGAGCCTGAAATGGAAGCTTGTATCTGTCTCTACTATTTCACAAATAATAACAACATTTAACAGCCTTTTGTCTCAGACATTAAGGCAGCAAATTGAGCTAACAACTAATTAGTGGTTTCAGCATCTTCCCTGTGCATGACTGAAGAAAAAGGTAATTTTCTTGACTTTTAAAAATGTATCCCCCCATGTATAAATATGAATATTTTCTTAAAACTGAATATCTTTATATTCATAATGGGAAAATGTAAAATTTTATTTTAAAATTTGAGAACAGATCACATTTAACTTGAGAAATTTCCAGCTATGTGAAGTTGTGATTTCTTTTCTATGTATTGTTGAAAATCTGTTATAACAAATATGTTAATGTAAAGCCATAAAGAGGGATAAACATTTTTTATGTCATTGTCCATAGATAGTAACAGGAGATATTACATTACCTATATGTAGTCTTTATAGGGTTCATGCAGTTTTAAATACAGGGTTTTTCAAGTGAATGTTCTGAACTCCAGCAGGCTAGTTTTGAGGTATGTAGCAAGAAGAAAAAATTGGAAAAGAAGTTTGATTCAATTTCGTGAAGATAATATAAAAGCAGAAAGGGGTCTGGAGGATATAACGATACCATCTGAATTGTATGGAAGAGATGGATGAATAACTTCCAGAGTAAAAAAATCCCCATTGCACCATGGGTATTTTTACAGGCTTGAATTTCTTAAAAATCATTTCAGTCCACTGTCTTCTTGACCATAATATGAAGGTTTTTCCCCCAGACTTTAATCATATTAATGAACTTAGAATTAACAAACTACAGAATGCTGTTAATAGTATTTTTATATTATTAATAGAGTTATTATGAAGTGCAAGAAACATTTTTCTTCCTCAGATTTATTGTAGGTTTCTACCTCTATCCTGCCTGCTCTGGAAATTTGTTCTCAAAGCTTTGTTGCTCATCTTAAGAGCTGTGGATCACATACTGTCACCCAGAGTTTTAAAGATCAAATTCAGATTAAATTTTTCTTGTTTTTTAAATTTTTTATTTGAAAATAAAGAGGAGGCACCTATGGAGTTTATTTAAGCAGATGGATAGCTCTAATTGACAAATGGGAAATCTGAGGGGAAACAATATTTTTAATCATTTTTACACTGAAAGAATACACTGCTTTTGCTTTCCTGTATTCCAGATAAACTTAAGCCATTTGTGTACTTCAAAAAAATATGAAAATATTTTTATATTTAAGTACTAATTTTTTTACTTAAACCTCAAACTCCTGACAGGGGAAAATTGAACTCTTGCCAGGCTGCAGGTCTGCTGTCATTTTAAAAGAAAAAAAAGTTGGCACTTATTTCCTACATGCTTTTTAAAATCTTGTAAAAAGTCTGCATTTTTCTACCTTCCTGAGGGCTTGCAACCACTGTTCCTCAAATAAATAGATATGATAGCTAAAATTATCTTTTAAAAGCATTCAATACTCCATCAAATATCAGTGGTCAAACTCTCCTCAATTTCAGTGGATAGAGATTCTAACAGACTTCACTATAAATATGAACCTCTGCTTTTTATTCTTTTATTATATAATTTTTAATTTTTCCAGAGTTCCATGATTCTTCTGTTCTTGATCTGAGGAGACCATCAATTATTAGAGTTTATATTAATAACATAATTCTAAGGTGTCTGTCTGCAACATGGCTTCAAGAAGAATGTGAGATAAAACGTCTGGTATAGCTCTTCTCCTGTCTATCAGGACAATTTGTATAGACCCTGGTTACATCCAGTCTGAATTGCCTAATGCTGAGCAGGATGATGAACCTGAATTTTCCACCTACCACAGTGTTCCATCTACCACGCTATAAAAGAAAATGTAGATACAACTTGATCTTTCTCTCTGAATAACATTGGCAACATTTCATAAGCTGTTTATCCAAGTATTTGTGCACGATGGGAATACAGATTGGGTTTGTTCTCTATTAGGAATGAAGCATTCATAATGGAGTTGAAGGGCAGAACGGGGCAGTTCTGAGATGAGCAGAAGCAAACCCATGAATTCAGATAGCTTTTCATTCAAACTGATGTACATTTAATTTAACATTCTGTAGTAGCAGAATAGGGGTGTTGAACTGAAGTCATATACTTACTACAGTCTTGCTTATGTTCCACCTTGTGATATTCTCTCTCCTCTTTTTCTCTGCTTCTAAATCCATTGAGATAATAGTGATTTACTGCTTCTCTGACTCATAAAGATGCACTAAGAGTCTAATCCAGGAAGTCAGTAGGATTTTTTGCCACAATGAATCAGTATAACCCATGTTGCATAAAATGAGCAGATATAAAGTGCATTTCAGGACATGATATGGCCTTGTACTGTCTCCTGTGATGGTGCATAGAATTTCTCTGAAGAAAGCAGCTTCAGTCTTGTTTTTACACTATGCAGAAAACATTCCACTTAGACACTAATTTCTCTTTCTATTTCTACTGTTGATTCTCCATAAGTGTTGGTCTCTGTGAGGTCAGTATAAGGTACATCATTGCCTGAGTTAGTCTTTTTGAAGCCATACCAACTAAATCTGTAAATCTGTCTGACTTTTGAATGTCTGTCTTTGAGAACTACCAAATCCCACACAGCTTGCAGATTTTTAGATTGCTCATTCCTCAGGTGTATCATCCTAGGTAACTGCATCCCAAAAGACATACAGAAAGGAAAAAGGAAGAGACAACTCAATACAATATAAGGACAGATCATCAGTCAGAACTTGTAGAATTAGGAGCAGATGTAGCCCAATTAAACTCAACAGTTTCACAGGTGTTCATAGGAATGACTTTAACATAAAACACACTTCTCTTCAGCGCTCCTTAATTTTTTTCCTAAAGCTCTTTAAATTTTATATACTTCACCAAACTAAACTAGAAAATGTATATGGAAAAGGCAATTGGAGCTTAGTCGGATATAATTGACTTAAAATTCAACACGCTGTTTGATTTTGGAATCATGAGTCACATTTATTGAGGGGATGAGGGTTACATGATATCATATATTCATCTGGTTTTGAACCCCCGGCAAAAGGCATCCACAATTAAAATTGGCATATACAAGATCTGAAGGTTGCTAGAAAATGCTGGAACTCAACCCCTAATTGGCTTCAACATGAATAATTCTTTCTCAGCAGCATGTGCTGGAATTTGTCATTGTCTCACTACCTGAACATTGTGCTCTCAGCCAGAAACACAGCATATATGCCATTCATTCTTTTCAAGGTGGTGCTTTCCTGACTGCAGTTTTAGGAGTTTATTGAAGGGAATGGGCAGAGTGATAATTCAAACAGTTTTCATGCATATCTGTTGTTATGGTATTAGCATTAATCCTTTGACTTCCTATCATATTGCAGAATGAAAAGGTTTTCTTCTGCTCAGGTGCTGTAACATCTGGAAGGCAGAATCCATCTAGTTTTTGCATTTTATATAATATTGGAATTAATTTCTTTTTCCTGCCAATTATATAACACATATTATTCCATTGCATAACTCCTTAGATATGTGTACTTTCTTGGTAAGTTAGATCTTACTAAAGTCCTTCCTTGCATTCATGGGGAGCTGCTCCTGCAAGTTCAAAGAACAGACTGGAAATTATGCAGGACTTTGCCATCCTGAGCTACCTGTACAAGGCAAACTTTATATTATTTGGCTTTGTTTAACTGGCTCTTCTGTGCTGTACTTTTTTCTTTTACCAGTGCACAATTTACTTCTTAAGCAAATGAGTTCTACCTGTCAGAATAGTAAAAATTTTCAGGAGAGTTTGGCAGCTTGACCTTGGCCAGCAGGTGGACACCTGCCCAGTTGCCTTTTCACTCCCATTCCTCAGTAAGACAGGGGAGAAAATAGGATGAAAGAGCTCATAAGGCTGGTGTGGACTCCTCCGTGGGCTGCAAATGGATCTCTGCTCATCCTTGGACCTCCATGGGCTGCAGAGGGACATCTGCTTCACCAGGGTCTGCCTCACAGGCAGCAGAGGAATCTCTGCTCTGGTGTCTGGAACACCTCCTTCTTTTCCACCAGCCTGGGTGAGTGCAGGGTTGAAGCTCTCACATATTCTCACTTCCAAGAATCACAGGATCAATTAGGTTGGAAAAGACCCCTGAGGTCACTGAATCCAACCTATGACCCAACACCCCCCTGTCGACTACATCATGGCACCATCTTCCATGTTAAATCTTTTCTTAAACACCTCCAGGGACTCCACCACCTCCCTGAGTAGCCCATTCCAATGTCTAATCACAATTTTGTGAAAAAATTCCTCCTGATATCCAACCCAAACCTCCCTTGGCATAGCTCAAGACTGTGTCTATTTGTCCTGTTACTTATTGCCTGAGGGAAGAGACCAACCCTCACCATGCTAAAACCTCCTTTCAGTTCTCTGAGCCTCCTTCTCTCTGGGCTAAGCAACGGCAGCTCCCTCAGCTGTTACCCATAGGACTTACTCTCTAGCTTCTTTCTCACACTGTGCAGCAGTTTTCACCATTTTATATTTAACCCAAGGCTCCAGCCCTTGGCTGTGGGACCCTCATGTGGATCAGTTGGAGACAGCTGGAACCAGCTGTGCCCAGCATGGCACAGCCCAAACTGTGCTACTCGTAGAGGTCCCTGCAGCTCTACCCACCCCTTCACCATTCACATCCTCCATGACATCCATGACTGTATCCCTCATTAACATTTATATCCCTCTAAATTCATCTGTCTTCCAAGATGGAAAAACCTGTTCACCTCATTTTGGCCCAAGAACAAAGAGGATGACATTATTCATCCTTGTTTCCTTTCACTGTAGGTTTCCCAGCACCCTGCCTTTGCAGTGGGACCTTGGTAGTGTGCATGGAGAGCGTGGCTGAATTTGGGCTGGGGCCACTATGTTCTCCAAATGACATTCAAGGCACCAAGCTTTCCCATGGAAAGAAGATAAGGTTTCTAGCTTTTTACTTTTTTGCTTGCCAGTAGGCAACATTCAGCCCTAGGTGTTCTTAGGGCTGATGCTCTCACATACCATTTTTTCACAGAATCACAGAATCAATTAGCTAGGCAAAGATCTCTGAGATCATTGAGTTCAACCTATAAAAAGTTGGACTGAATACAAAGTTAAGAGTTCCACTCTCTGTTTTTCCAAGGTAAGGATATAACTTGACACCTCCATGTTAGTTTTTACCATCTGTAATAAAAACCCCTGTAACATAGGGTTAAATATTAGGATACTATACGAAATAATACTTGATAGTTGAACAATGACTAAAATTAGATGTTTATGGAGTAAGATGTATTTTTATATATATTTTATCACTCTCTGCTTTGAGGTGTTCATGACAACTGGCTTTAAGATTTAAGATTTAAAGTTTAAACATTCCTGAACCACGGGTGGTGTTTTAAAAAAGTTAAAAGCTATTTCACAGCATGAAACAATAGTGAGTTTCTTATACTTTTTGAAATGTAAAGTAAAACAATTACTCAGTTAAGGAATTAAATTATTTAAGTAGCAAGTTGAATTTGTTACTCTTTCAAGTAATTTTTTAAAATTAATAAAACATTACTTAAGTAAATTTAGTGCTTCTATCTCAAATACAATGTAATAAATTTCACATAAATGAATAAGTCATTATTTAATTTAAGTGTTAATGCTAGGTCTTTTGAGAATGATATAATTTTTGCCCTGAGAGTCTGTGGCTCCTCGTGCAGTA
Organism: Donacobius atricapilla; assembly: GCA_013397315.1. Lineage (NCBI taxonomy): Eukaryota > Metazoa > Chordata > Aves > Passeriformes > Mimidae > Donacobius > Donacobius atricapilla. The sequence goes on along the minus strand of WBMY01001045.1, from coordinate 175,634 downwards.
GACGTTGAATATAGGATGAAACCAACCTTATCAGTTGGCTTCCGGAAGCAGTCTGGGTGACAAGAGAGCAAGGGCTGGTACCATTAATACCTGTAGGGCTTAGTGAAGAAAGAGGAGTCGGTGGAGCTGATGGATCTCATCAGTCTGCTTCACTGTACTTCCTATTTTAGGCACAGCACTGTCCTTGCTGGAGCTACACATCTTGCAGAATTTTCTGTGAGCTGTGTTGTTTAAAATGAGTTCTGTTAGAACAGGGGTCACACTGCAGTGTATAACACTGCAGATCACGTCAGGAAACCATTACGCTGTTCGACAGGCCTCTGCAATCCATCCGCATCCCAGGTGAAAACCTGGCAGATCCCAGAAACCTGACCTTGGGCCAGCCTGGAAGGACATAGGTGATATTCCAGAACTGAAAAGGGACGTGCTTCTGAGATTAGCAGCCTCTCTAATGTGTGAGCTGCTGATGCAAGCCTGGAGAGCTCTGCAAGCCAAAAGAGCAATGTGATACATCAGGAACCACAAGGCAGAATTTTGACTACCTGCTTTTTAAAAAATTCCCTTCATGCTTTTGGTACATCAACTTCCACTTCCAAGTAGGTGATTTTCCAAATTGCTTTTCTATCCCATGGTCCCTCTGTGTTTTTCTCCCCTTAAGTACTGACTTGATGCATGGTTACAAATACTTAGTGCTTTCCTCCTACTCTGTAGCTCTAGACATTTCCTTTGGAAGGCCCAGTTTGAGCTGTCAATCTTTGCTCTTTAGCTGTTTCACAGTGGACTAGGAGTCTAATCATTATAGGATTTTTAAAATTCAAAGTCTTCTGTAGATGGAGATTGAAGAACAACTACCTTAATTCTAAATACTCTTAATCAAAGCACTGCAATTAATGTAAAAATCTATTTTTTTTCCTAGTGCCCAATGTGTAGTCAGTTAATAGCTGAGTTTTACAAGGGATGTTTAAATTATATTCAATACGGCAGGTTTTAAAATTACATTAATAAAAACTATTTAGTAGGATATGATGTGCTAATAATTTCTATGAAAAAAAATTGAGAATTTCCAAAAATTGGTAATTAAACTCAAATTCATTCTGTCTGCTGGCATACAAACTGCCTATCAAAAACCATAGGCACCTCTGCTCTGGTTTTGTGCTCCTGTCTGCATTTAATTACATAAATGATTGCATTTTATTTCACCTTTCAAAACTCTGTATGTAACAAGGATATGGTGCATTATGCATGACAAGTGATACAGGGTATTTTCATCTAATCCAACAATACTTGTTCATAATTACTTTTTAATTGTGTAAATGACTTAAGAGCATTAGATGACAATAACTTTATATCTTCCTGCTGAAAAATACATTATGAGTAAGAAACTGTTCAAGTGAGTGAGAACTTAGGGAGTTCTTGACTACTGCTTCTCCTAGGGCCCAGAGTTTTGCAATTCTGCTAAAGGGAGTAGTGTCAAAGCTCATCAGTTCCTTGGAGACAGAAAGCCAGAAGGAAATTAAATTATTAATCTCTGACTAGTATACTAGGTCTAACAAAAGCCTTCAGCTGTGCTGCTTGCTCATTTCCATCTATCTCTAAGTAAGCCAAGTCATGACTGATTCTCACCTTCAGGTGAGAAATTGACAGAATTTGGCAAGCTAGCCAGCAGTCTTTCCTTTATATGGATTTTTTATTAGGACTGGGCAGTCCATCAAATCTGGACTATTTACTAAAACTCTTTTATTTTACCTTTCACTATCAAAATAGTCAAATTTCATTTGAAGCTTTAACTTTGGGTCTTCTTTGGAGACCTCAGGCCATGAACGATCCCTTGCTGCAGGCCAGTGTTGCTGTGTCCCTACAACATCGAAGCTGCAGAACTTGGGGACCTACAGCTTAACACATCCCTTTGTGCTTTCATTTTCAAGCTCCTTTGATAAAGAACTTTTCTTGACTTTTATGGACACCTAGGTGCATAAGGAGGCCTTTGTTCAGACCTCAGAAGGAGTTTTATTTTTATACTGAGGAAATGGAATAACTATTTCATCTTACAACCAAAATTTTTTACAGAACTATTCTATTTTTCCTTGCACAGTGTTTTATCTGTGCAAGATGATGATGTTTGTGACCAACCTTTGAAATCAAGAAATCTTCTTCCCAATTTTTCAATTTCATCCAGCAAAAATGTCCAGGATTTTTTCTTATTGATGATCACAGTGTTGGAGGATCGCTTTTATGAAGACAGGCTAGGAGAATTGGAGTTGTTCAGCCTGGAGAAGAGAAGGCTTCCGCAAGACCTTGCAGCACCTTCCAGTACCTAAAGAGGCTACAAAAGAGCAGCATAAGGACTTTTGACAAGGAACATATGAACATATGAACATAAGAACATATGAAGAAAAAATCAGGAAGAGAGAACAGAATGGACAGAGGTGAAGTGGAAGTAATCTTACAATGACTTGCCATGAATAATTGTACTTCTTACTTCTTCATTGATAGAACCATAAAATCTCCTGGTTGGAGGGGGCCTTGAAGACAACCAAGTTCCATCTGCCCCAACCTGACAGCAACATCTAGGGCCAGAATAGTAGACTGACTACAAGTTGCTTGTCACCAGCTAAGCAGTATGTCACAGGACATTGTACTCAATCCAATTCTTCAAATGATGGCCCAGGAGATAAAGGATGTAAGTTAGCATCAAACATGTAATAAGGTATTTGAAGACTGGAATTCTTTCATGGTTTAGAGACAGTACCTCTAAGTAAAGTCCTAAAGTAGCTTCTTTTCTTGGATAGTAATTTGTGTTAAATTTGTGCTATCAGAAAGCCAGTGCTATGTGGTAAGCATTATTAACCTTTTTAAAACAAGCCAGAAGAGCTACTAAACATGGTTTCATTTTTGTTAAGTGAATGCTTATTTTTGTCCCTGTGAGAAGTTACTAGGGATATACTTGTCATGACATTTTGTCCACTTCTCCAGATAATGTAAGGATTTTCTCTACTGTTCTTTGCCATCATGAGAAACTCTAAAAGCTTAGCTGTATGAAACACATTAAATCATCCTTTTTTTGGTACCACCTAGTGAGATCCTTTCCAGAATGAATGGAATCTCTTTCTGGCTTTATTTTCCTTACCTTTTCTTCCTGGGTTTAGGAAAGCTATGCTTACTCAAAACCAGCTCTGCTATCAAATGGTTTGGATCCAATGCCTGAGGCACAAAAGTTGCCCATTTCTGAGGCTTGGAAAATACTTGCGGTTAGCATCCTTGGCAATACATCTTTTTTAGGAATAACCTGTATTACACTACTAAAGTAAATTTCCAATTTATTTTTAGCACACTGATTTTGCAGCTACCAATTTCTTCTCTGAATAGACAAGAGATTACTTTTGTAACAAATTGTGGGCAGATTCTATCTTCTCTCCTGTGGCAGTGGGGTAAATACCAACACCGTTTGCGACTGAAATTTTGAAGGACATTCATTTTTCAAATTGGCCATGGAACCAGAGGCATCACAGAGGAGTAGCCAGGGCTCCATCACTGATCCTGTCTCCAGGCAGCTTTACACATGTCAGTATTAAAGCTACAGAAAATTTTTGTGAGGAGTAATGTTTTACAAAAGCGTTTTGCCTTTTGCTTTGCTGAAGATCTATACCTATTGGGAAGTTTCAGAAGATTATAAGTAGAGCAATGGGTCTTTTTTTTTTTCTTTTTCGTTACTAGTGAGTAATCATTTATGATTGGTGGAACCCCAAATTTCTGAGTGATTGTATTCTTTCTCCTGCTTCTATGTTTAAATATCAAAAGCACAAATTATTTTAAAGAAGAAAATTCATGTTCAAAACATAGGGTAGAACTACAAAATACCAAGAAGGTGTATGATTTGCATACTAGAGAGACTTATTTTATGCTCCTGTACTCCAGATGTGGCACGGAATATGGATTTTGCTGCATCATCATCTAGTAATGTCAAGGTATTTTGTTAAGTATCCAGAGACATTGAAAAAATCATTGTATAACTCTCCTTTTCCCATATTACATGTGTATCATGCAAGTAAAATATGCACTCATAATAGGTAAGACAACACTCTGACATAAAACTTTCTGAACTACAGTTTGATTTAGAAGTCTTATTTTCTATTTTGGTTTAAAAATATTCATTGCTATAATTTGCCTTTAAAAATGCACTAAAATCAAGAGTCACAAATTTAATGTTACATTTTTGAAGTTCTTTAGTCTGGCAGAAATCATGTGAAATGAAAATCAGCTCAGATATTTGGCTTAATTTTTTTTTTTTATTTGACCTGTAAGGCTGAAATATTCTTCTCACATGAATGTATATTTTCCTGTTGGTTCCTGTTTTTATAAAAATTAATCTAATCATTAACTGTATTCTACATAATTTCAATTAAATATTTGTCATCGGTCCTACTATAAGTGCTCACATTTTCCTTGTAAAAATGCTTAGATTTAATAGATTTCAACAGCAGTATAACCATTACCTAAAAATGAACTTCTTTCATAAGCGTTCCAATTTATGCTTTAAGACAAGCCATGTTGATGTGAAAATGTCAGGCAGATGTTAATTTTATTGTGTAAATCACCTTTAAAATGTATGTTCCTTAATTTGAAATGTAAGGTATTTCAAAAGTATTGTGAAGTTGGAGAACTAATTCATTAGCTCAATTCTGGAAGCTTAAGACTTGTTATTGTTTACCCCTGAGAATACCCCCAAAGAATAGTTATTTTTTACACTGAGCTTTGTGTAATAAGTAATGGAAAATACATTTTCATTTGTGCAACTGATAAAGTTAAAACTTCTTGATTAATATGCTTTTGCAGAAATCAGGTACTGCTATGAATATGTCTTGGTGTTTGTAATTTCTTTTGCAATAATGATACAGCTGATAAGGATTTTATTTAATAAAAGTAATTGCAGTTGAAGAGTTTGGGTGTTTAATATTCCTTAGGTATCTGCACTGACAAATCTAAAAAATGTGAGTCTCAGATGACAATGACCTCCAGTGTCAGAATTTATGTAAGACTTATTCAGGTAATGGTGCAAAGAATATGGTTATTCATTGTTCTCCTGTTGATAAAACATATAAAAATAAGGCTGGTAGGTGGTGGGTATAGTGGGTACCTGAATCTAAGTTTTCTTTTTGACTCTGCTAATGATTAACACGGTTTTGAAATTACACCCTTTAAAATCCATATAAATCTTACTTCAAAGTATACTGGAAGCATTTCAATATTCTGGTTATATCCTAAGCCAATTTGGAATAATCAATTAATTGTCCTACCACTTAAAATTGATGTAACAGTAACAAACACTGCACATGCATCAGCTGCAGGATGTACTGACTGTATCAGTACAAGTAAAACATAATGGGGAACTTTCCTGGGCACTGAGATCAGCTGGTAAGAAATGGCACCACCAGTCTTAGCTTGTAGAAGGGAGAATGAATGCAGCCTGTCTGTTGGGAGCAGTCCTCAGCACATGTTAAGTGTCAATTCATGTTCAGGATTTATTTGGGAGAGTGATAGTAGGATCCCAGTCTAAAGTTGTGCCAGAGTCTTATTAAAAAAAAAAAAAAGAAGAAGAAGAAGAAGAAGAAAAAAAGAGAAAATATCACCTCCCAGTACCAGGAGACGTTCTACAACACTGTCTATAATTTTTCAAACTATGTGCCTTTGCTTTGCCAATTACTCTTGGAAAGATTGCTGCATGCAGTGGGACTTCTATAATTATTAGTGAGAGAAGAAAGCATGCAAGGTGTTCTAAAAAGGAAAAGAAAACATGTATTGGAGGGGAACTGGTCTCTTCTCCCAGGTAACAAGCCACAGGACAAGAGGAAATGGCCAAAAGTTGTTCCAGGGGAGACTTAGATTTTATTAGGAAAATTTTATTAGAAGGGTTGTCAAGCACTGGAACAGGCTATCCAGGGAAGTGGTAGAGTTACTATCACTGGAGGTATTTTTTTAAAAAGACATAGATTTAGGGGACGTGGATTTGTGCGACAGTGTTGGTCACACGTGGCTAGACTTGACAGAGTTAGTTTTAAGATTGGACTTGATGATGTTAGAAGTCTTTTCCAACCTAGACCATTCTGTTCTTCTATGATTAATGAAATTCAGGAGGAGAGAAGAGTGACAACTGAGGAAAAGGTCAGTCAGAGGATATATATCTGCCTTACACAAGTATATAAACATTTGTACGTGCAAACATGCTGTTTCTGAGTACTGGACAACAGCAGTTCTGCTGATGCAAAGGGAGATCTTCAACCTGGTAACTCCCTTGTCTTTATGCATTTCAGGAGCCTCATTAGCTTCAGAATGTGGGATCTGAAGACCAGCTCTGTTTTCTGTTGGTGATTGACTCCTTCACTGGAAGAAATGACAAATTATTCAAAAGTGCATGGAATATTTAAAAAATGCGAAGACATTTTCATGCTCACAGAGACTCTATGCATTCAGTTGAGTTTGCATTCTACATAAAAAGTCATCTGTCTCTCGTGTACTGGCTTCCTCTAGCAAGGCAGGAAGAAGGAATCCTTGTGCATGAACCATCAGCGACAAAGTTAATGGAAAATACACATTTTCTTTGAAAACTTTTCTTAGCTATTTTCTCAAATGGCCATGAAATATCCACTGGACATTGTTGCCCAGCTACTGTAAGATGTTGAAAGACAATTGAAATCAAGTGGAGATGTAAAGCCTGAAGAACTTGCTGAAGATCTCGGTGCTATTTCCACTAATATTTTGTAGCAAGTGTAAGACACTCATAGGACCTTAAAGGTTGGCACTTAACACTGTACATATTCATTAGATTTTTTTGTTCCTCTCCCCTGTCTACACCCTACTCATTGTCTTTCTCATGGGTGTCTGAACTCTTTAGGTACTGTTTTGTATTCAAGAAGTCTAATTCTGTTTTAATTCCACAGTGGTCATGTCCTCCACTAGGTTTATGTTTAGCTTTTTTCTCTCCAGGTGTCATTTTATTGGTAAGTAAAATTCAGTTAATGGTAGCAGTGAGATGCCTTAGCTGATTCAGGGACATATTTCTATTTTTCTGACTTTTTTATTTTAAGAATTTCTTTGTATTATTTAAGACAGAGTAATCCATTGTGGGCTGATCAGAACTTTGATCCTGGTCTCATCTCTGATCACTTTGGCATTGATTTAACATTATTTTTACCTTACTAGGCCAAGTAGGATAAAACCTGTCATGCGTATTCATCTCTGTTAAAAGATGAATGAATAAGACAGGCTTTAAAAGCATTTTAAAGAGCAAGGTGCTGGAACTGCATTCTTAATCTACATTCCTTCCTGTTGTCTTATGGGATGTTCTGAAAATGTGCTTTTAGAGGTCAGATCACTTTTCCTCAGGTTTGTAAAAGGGATGAAAGCCATAAATTAAATGGTCTATGGTGTAAGTTCAAGAGCTAGTCCATTTCAGCTACAAACACCCTATTCCCTTGAAAATTATGACTCATCAAAGACAAAAATTATATCTTATTTCTATAACTCCAGTGAATTTAATTCTTATCCATTTGTGGATTAGATTTTGCCATTTATAATAATAAAAAAAAAAAAACAAAAAAGAGCAACAAATTCCAACACAAAACTTCAACCCTCCCAGACACAACCCTTTTTTGTTCCATTAGTTCAGGACAGAGAAGTACAATCTGCTGAAATAGAAAATTCTTAAAGAGGTCGTGATTGTGTTATCTACAGGGCCTTTGTGATGTACCATCATCTTTTATTCTACTCTAAATTAGGAGTCAAAGGATTGTTGACATAGTGTGACATATTGTAATTAGATGCCCAGAGTCATCTCTAAGTGAGGAAAATAGAGGAAAGTAATGAATTCCTTTGAAGTGCTGTGAAAAAATACACAATAACAGGGAAGAATTCTCAACATGGTCAAGCAAGCTTGTCCAGCATGACAAAAAAATAAGTGCTCATTGAAATACTAGGTCTGAAAATTGCCAGCCTTTGTGGAGAAACTACCTCTTTGTCAGTATTCTTGTTCTCAGGTTGAAGAAAAGCGATCCAAGGATATGTGCTTCACACTCCATTTTCTTTGTAAGTTCTCGTCGGAGTATATTTTTCTAAATACTTTTAAAATGACCCTGAGTTTTGCTGTTAAAATTAAATTAACAGAAACAGATAGGTTAAGTTTAAAATCACTTCTTTGTGGACATTGAGTAACGCTAGATAAACAGTGAGATTATGCTAAGTAATATTTTCTAAGTAGCCCGTCACTGCCTTTTCCTTCTGCTACACAAGATGTTTTTCCAGCAGGCAGTCTTGTCACCAGATATAGAATGGGGATTTGAGTTACAGTGTAATGTAAGATTACATTTGGCACTTGGATTAAGGCCCTTACTTCCAATTCTCCTCTGGTTTGCTGTAAAAAACTAAGTATGTGTCAGATCCTTTTCTCTTTTGCAGAAGCTTGTGACAGGGATAAACCATAGTCTCCTGTTATTCTTGTTAGCTGAAGACTCAGCAATCAGGTGTTGTACTGTTTCACTCATTTATTCAGCACTGCATTACCTTCAGTTGTGAGTTGATTTCAAGTTACTTTAACATTTGTACTCCACAGAGAAGATTAGAACATTTCTATCCTTTAAAGACTAAGGATTTTGAGTACAGCAGGACAGTCGCGGCATTCCAGATCTGGAAGAAAAGTCAGTGACTGACTCTTTAAATAGAACTTGGCCAGAAAATGGAATCCAGAATCAGGAAACTCGTGGTCAGCTACTGCCTGGGACTTGTGACATGTAAATTTTATATATACATGGGTTTACTATCTTTAGTACTGAACAGACACTGAGTCCATGCCTCTGCATGTACCTAATAGTACACAGTACCACCTGAATGGGATTTAGAAAACAAAAAATTTGGGTTGAATTAGCTTTAGTTATCTCTAGTGCAGAGTCAACTAGATTCTCTAGACAATCAATAGAATGAAGTAGGCATTTCTAGGATGGGATTCATCTCATCCTAACCTAAACTGAACTGAAATAGAACACGTGAATCATGCCACAGAACAGTTTCTTTCTCTTCATTAACTGTAGAGGGAATCTAAACAAATATATCAGATGATGACATCAAAAGTTTGCTGTTCTTCCTTCTAGCTCTCTGGGGGATTAAACATTGGGTGCCTTTTCAAAGCATGTATAAGAGACTTAAAAGGTTGGCCATTGCATAAATGTAACTAAGGCTATCTCTTTATTTAGAAGAAAAGTCTTGTTAGTGCCTTGTCTTTATGTCACATTTCATAACAACCTAATAGCCATGGTAACCAACAGTGGACAGTCGGTTTATTGACATGACCACAGTGATGACTGGATGGTCGTGATGCCACCATGGCCTCCTCCTAACGTGCTTGTGTGCAGCATCATGAAGGAAGAAAGAAATGACAGAGAAGAAAGCAAGACTGTCTCATACCAGTGAAAGAGAGATACTTGCAGCACGTTTGTGGTATAAGACCTCTCTTTCCCTCTGCTGACACCTGATATATGATATGCTCAGTTGTGAATGACTTATGATTTGCATAGCTGATGGATTTAATTTGAAATCCATCAGTGATTATTTTGATGAAAGTTTACAATTCATCAGCTCCAGATACGCTGATACAAATCTTTTGCACTACTGAAAACTGTAATTGTTCCAATCCTATTGTTTCTATTAAGTTTAAAAAGGTGTTTTGAACGACTTATGGCATACGGAGAATCAAATTTTCTCTTTGTTATATTACGATAAACTATTATTTTCTACAAGAAGCTGAAGCAGGTGACATTTTTAGAGTGAAAATGTGAATAATTAAGGTTTGACTAACATGATGCTAACTGCTTTGGGCTGTCCCACTTGCAGTTAAGAAAGAATTGTTGAGCCAGTTTAACTTCATGGTTTGAGCTATCATCACACATTTCTTTGTTCACTCTTCTGCTACTATATGTCAGTGGAATGTTGCTCTGCTCTCTTTTCCCTGAGTAACTACATACCAAAAGTGAGAGAGTGTGTAACAGATAGTTTCATGATGCCAATACAGCTTCCTGAAATATTTTTAATTATCTTATCATTTTTAGAGAAGTTAACAATTTTGACAAAGAAATTCCTTATGATATTATCCTTTCTATACTGAGTTTCTAAATCAACAGACTTTCAGAGACAATGGAGAGGATTGCTGATACATGGTTTTACCAGAAGAAAGCACATGCAAAATAAAGGAAGAAGCATCAGACATGTTTTAGGAAAAAATAAAAGACAGAAACCCCTTTCTTCCATTGGTTTTGATTTGCTGCTTTGTGCGTTAGCAGTTTGATTCCAAGAGTAGCAGCAGTTTGCAGTGACACACTCAGCAGAATAAGGTACCTATTGGTAGGTCAACACTGATGGGTATAACCTGGTGTCATTCTTTACATCTCCCAGACTGCAAAGTGACATCTCCCACTGTATGGCCTGTCTTTTGAATATTCTGTTCTTGGTAATATTTTCTGCTTTTTCAGCCCTGATTCTGAGTTTGGCTAAACTCAGCTGTGCTGACAAGTAGATTGATATCACAAACTGTTACTCACTCTCAGCAGTAATATTAATCTAAGACTGCTCTTACTTAATTTTAGAAATCTAAATCACAGACACATACCTTTGAGCCTATCACTACTTCTTGATGACACCAAGTTCTGTTGTGCGGTCAGCACAGGATTGAGAGATGGACCTGTGCAAACCTCATAAAATTCAAGGAGTCCAAGTGCAGAGTCCTGCATCTGCATCAGGGAAATCCCAATTACAAGTATAGGCATGGTGGAGAATGGATTGAGAGCAGCCCTGAGAAGGACTTGTGAGTGTTGGCTGAAAAAATTAACATGAGATGGCAATGCTCACTTACGTCCCTGAAAGCCAACTGTATCACAGGGCGCATCAAAAACAAGTGTGGCCAGCAGGCCATGCTATGATTCTATGATTCTGAAGCTTTCTGGAAATTTAACTTCAACTTTTCTGTACTGTAGAAGTATTCTGTATTCATTGAAATTAGAATGATTTGATTATTCTTCATATTTGTCTGTCTTTTGGCTGTTACCTGAACTGCTAATAGTTTTTCCTGTACACATTGAGGAGAAAAACAAATATATATCAAAATTAACCCTGATTTTAATGAATACAGTCTTTGCTAATAGGAAAAGCTGCATGAACAGAAAGCAGTTGTGTTGCTCTGGCTACAGGAGGTTTCTTATATCTCATAGCATGTGCTACTCTTTCTGTTACTCCCAAACATTGTTTTGCACAGGTTGATTTCTGAGCCCATCATGCCTTAGAGTCTCCCTCTAACAAAAAGGGAATCCGAGTTCTTTGCTTTAACGAATCTGTCAAAATTCATTACCACTGAACCTATGAAACTGCAGCCTCTGGGACAATATTTCAACAAAAAATTGAGAAAGAAGTTTCATAACAGTTGGCAATATCCAATCACCAATAAGATTCAATGTTGCATGTTTACATAATCCAGAAATCTCTTAGGTAACACTCATTTGTGAGAAATAGGGCTTCTATGAACAATTATTGGTGACCCCATCTTGAACACACTGTTCAGTTAGCCTTTCTCAGGACAGAAGTACAGTTTTTAAACATTAAAAAGAAAAAAAAGAACATAGTCTCAGAATAGAAAACCATAATGAGTGTCAGTAGTTCTTCCAGTGGGAATTATTCATGATTATGTCAACATTTCTTAGATAAATTCTAATTCTGAGAGAGAAGAATGAGACCCACAGAGCTAGGATTCTAATTCTGATTCTAATTCTAATTCTATGAGAGAGAGAGAGAGAGAGAATGAGAGCCACAGAACTAGGAGCAGAAATTTTCCAGTTCAATTCTTAAAAATAAATGTATAGTATTAGTCTGACAATAAAGTTTCAAGATCTGACCTAGTAGTGGTAGACAGCCCTTTCTAATGTCTAATTATATCCAACGATAGATCTGCCAGGACAAAACCCCAAAGGATGTGGGTGAAGCATTAAACATCTAGTATTGAAAATTATGAACCCCTTACCTCTATGAAGTACATAATTTTTATTCTGCTTAAGAATTTAGTGGATGCTTATAGATTTTATACTCTTGCTTTGTTAGTCTTCACCCAGTTAAATGGCAGAGTAAGGAGAACAGAACTTAATCCTTGTTGGAGTCTCCCTGTAATTCAGAAGCCTTCTTATAATTAGGGATTTTTTTTAAGATTTCATACTCTCAGTGTGAATGCTACAAATCCCAGCACTGGCTGCATTTGTGCCTTCTGCACTAAATACACATAGGTTAATATACATACCCAGTTCAGGGAGCAAGGATTAGAACCCATAACTCTCCTCACAGCTTAGTGCACTAATAATAGGCAGAAGTGTGTTACACCCTCTTTGTAGAACAGCTTCAATAATCAGAGCATAAAATTAATTTCCTCACCGCAAGCAATCTGTGAACTTGTGGAAAGGCAAAAGATACCAGTGTGTACTCTACCAAGCCAAAAAGGGTACATAACCAGTCTCACAGTTTTTAAAAATCTTTTATGTAGAAAAGAGAAGTTACTGTGACTGCCTCTTCTATCTGCATTTTGTTTGTCTTCTGCTTCCATCTGTCTACTTGGTTTTAAATAGCATGACCAAAGCAAATATTCCAAAATGCAAATTATGAGCAGACTGCGGTGTTCTCCAGACCCTTTCTTGGTCACTGACACTCCAGAAAATGGATTTGATTTGAATATATGCTTCTCATGTCATTTAAACCAGTAAGTTTTTTTGTTTACATGTCATGGTTTCCATAGAATCATAAAATGATTTGGGTAGGGAGGGATCTTAAAGGCCATCTATCCCAACTCTCCTGTCATAGGCAGGGACACCTTCCACTGGACTAGGTTGCTCACAGCTCCATCCAGCCTGCCCCTAAACCCTTCCAGGGATGGGCCATCCCCAAATTCTCTGGGCAACCTGTTCCAGTGACTCATCACCCTCACAGTAAAGAACTTCTTCCTAACATCTAAATCTTCTCTAAGTTTACAACTCTTTTACCTTGTTATATATAACTTCATGCTTTTGTAAATAGATGTCCTCCCTCTTTTTCTATATGCTCCTTTTAAGTACCAAAATGTCTTAGTGAGATCTTCCACCAAGCCTCTCCAGGCTGCACAACCTAAACTCTCTCAGTGTGTCTTCACAGGAGACATCCTCTGATCATCTTTGGGGTCCTCAGCACAAGAAAGGTGTGGACCTAATTAACTGGGTTCAGAGGAGGGCCACAGATTTGGGAAGAGTACTCTAAATGGGGTCTCATGTGGGTCTACTGTCTCAGAGTAGAGGGGCACAATCACCTCCCTCATCCTGCTGGCCAAGGTTTCATGTTCTCTGGGCTGCAAAGGCACACTCATGTCCAGGTTTCATCCACGGGAATGCTTAAGTCCTTTCCTGCAGGACTGCTGTCAATGACTTCTCAGTCTGTACTCACGTCTAGGGTTGCCCTGACCTACATGCACTTGTTGAACCTCATGAGATGTCCAAGGTTGTCCTCATCCACTTTCCCCTGGATAGCATCCCTTCCTTCTGTTGTGTCAAGTGCACTGCTCCGCTTGGAGGACAAACCTGCTGAGAGTGCACTAGATCCCACTGTCTGTGTCACTAATGAAGATATTGAGAAGCACCAGTCTGAGGAGAGAACCCTGAGGGACACCACTCATCATCTGCCTCCACCTGAAAGCAGAGGCATTGAGCACAGCTGTCTGGATACACAGATCCACTGATCCACTGGATCCAATTTCTTATCCACTTAATAGTCTGCCCCTATTTGTGACTGTGTTGAAGGCCTTGAAGAAGTCTATGTGGATGACATCAGTTGATCTTCCCTTGTCACTCCGTTGTAAAAGGCCACCTGCTTGGTCAGGCACAATTTTCCCTTAGCAAACCCATGCTGGCTTTCTTGGATCATCTTCTTGCTTATATATGCCTTAACCTTGCTTCCATAGGGATCTGCTCCATAGTCTTCCCAGGCACAGAGTTGAGGCTCACCAGTTTGTAGTTCCCGAGATCTTCCTTTCTCCCCTTTTTTAAAAAAGAGAAATTTTTCAATTTTTCAAGTTAACAGCTTCACCTGACCACTACAACTTTTCAAATACAATGGAGTGTGACTTGGCAACTACATCGGCCATCGCCTTAAGGACCCTGGGATATGTGTCATCAGGCCCCACAGACCTGTGCTTGTTCAGTTTAATCAGTTTGTCTCAAATCTGCTCTTTGCTGACAGTGGGTGGGAATTTTCTCTCCCAGTGCCCACCTGTAGTTTCAGGAAATTGAGAGATATAGGAAACCTGACAGCCAGTGCAGACTGAGGCAAAGAACTTGATGAGTACCTCAGCATTCTCCATATATGTCACCATTTCTTCCTTCTTGTTTATTAGAGGGATACACTCTTCTTGGCCTTTCTTTTCTGACCTATGTATTTACAGAACAAATTCTGGTTTCTGTTTTGTTCATTTCAATATAAAATGCCTAATTTGTCTTTTGAATTTTATTAGAAGGCAACATGTGACAATATTCATTATCATGTCACCTGCCACTTGCTTTATATCACTATGAACCCTTTTTTTCTAATAAGAACAATCCTAGATGTAGCAGTCTCAGAGTATTGATGTTTGAATATGATTCCATGTTTGTTCTTAACACTAAAAAATAGTTCTCATTTTGATTATATTTATTTAATTGCACATAAATTTTTCATTGACTGAAGTTGCTAGAATGTTGAAGTTTGTTACCTTAATCAACATAAATTTGAGCATTCTTCTGTTAGCAAAAATTGAATGTTGTGAGATATAATAGCTACTTCCTGCTACTTCTGTAGGCAAGGGAGGACTTGTCCTTAGAAGAGAACCAGTGTAACAGCTCTGAGCTTTGTCTCAGTATGGAGTCACTGCTGACATAGTGAAGATAATAAGATTACAGGATGTGATCACCAGTGTGACAGCAACTCATACAGACAAGATCAGACTTTTTGCAGCCTAGCTCTCACCCATGCTGCCAGTGGGATAACTGTGATAATGCAGAACTCAGAAAAAGGATGCAGAACACAGATGGTGCATGGGACAAGTGGTTGGCTGTCCCTTGAACTGTCTGGCCACACTGAGACATTTACATTGAATGTAGAAAGTGTAAACACAAATTAAATGCATCTATGTAAAGTACAGCCACATTTGTACTTGTAGACAGTTTCTAATCCAAATATGAATACTTATCACAGTATCTTCAGTTCTCAGTCTTAACACCCAGCACTGCAATATGACTTCCTACCTCTGTCATTAATTTTTCCAAGTTTATGGCAACCTCATTGCCCTAAGCCTGGTCCCCAGTCTTAAAGAAATCAAATAACACGGTGATGTTGATTAGGATCATTCAAGAAAGAGAGGGAAAAAATGTGTGGCTATCAGGAACTTGAAGGATGAGGAAAACTGACCTGTGCTGTGTCTTACCTCTGCCTCTCAGGTCTGCCACAGTACTTCAGAGAGATGATGTGTAATGTGGTTTGATAATGCCTTTAGTATTTAGTATAGTGCATCCAAGGAGATATAGAAAGAGTCATACAAACAGACATAACAGCAAGACAGGTGTCAAAACTCTTAATATTAACTTTGTTATGAACTAGGTATTTTTTTTGGTTTGTATTAATGTTTTTTATAATTTTTTTCCATATGCATTCTTATCAGTAGTGCCAAAATTGATTTTTGGTTTGCAAGTAGTTTAACACTGTATGAATTGTATTATTTTTGTCCCTCTCCTCTTGCTCTTCACTTGTCCCAGTTCTTTTAATCTCACTTTTCCAAAACGGGCAAAAGCACCTACATCTGTTAATGGAGCTGAAGGGACTGTCCAAGGGACCAGGCACTTGATTGGACAAATTTATTAAACACATTTGAAGTGCATTATTATGGTCTGAAAGCAAAGGGATTCCTTCCTCTCATTTTGCTGATATTTCTTTTTCTCTTTGTGGGTGGACCCAAACACATCTGAATGATTTGTCAATTAAAAAAACCCGAAAAAAAACAAAAAACCAAAACTACCCCAAAAAACCTAAGCAAAGGTCACAGATACTGAATTCCTCATCAATTTGAGTAAAGTCTTTTCCTTTGTTCTGGGCTGTTTCTCAGGAGAATTAAACAGATGGATCTCACAAAATAGGGACAAGTATAGAAACCTCCTATGCAAAGAAAATGATGCAAAGAACATTCTAAGAATTTCGAATGTCTGATAGTGCTGAGAATGGACAAAGAAGGGTACAAAGCTAGGCAGAGAAGAAATCACAAACGTAATACAGGAAGATAAAATATAGACAATTTACTAATGAAGAGGGTGAAAAGAGATGTGTAAAAAGAGCAGAAAAAGAAAAGCAAAAATATTGAGGGACAGCAACTTCTTGATGTGAAAAAAAAGTTTTTCTGAAAACTCATAAAATCTCTGAAAGGCAGAAGGTACATAGGTGGTACACACTGAACAAGAAATGTGGGTGAGGGAATGCAAAGCATTGTTGTCTGCAATGAGTTGGGGCAAAGGACACAAGGCAAGTAAGTCTTGTTGATATGTATCACAGAGGTGCACGGACTTTCACAGCCTTGAAGAAGACTGCTCACCAGTGGGACCAGTTGTAGCACAGAGACCAACGAGTGATTAGCTTCATTAATTTCTTTTCTAGTTTAAATATAATTAGGAGTTTGTTCTTGCATTGTTTTAACTTCTGTTCTAGGACAGTTTTTAGAAAGAAGCACATGGAGGTAAAGAACAGTGACTGGCCTATAAGATGAAGTTTAAGTAGGATACAGATCCAAATGTATTGGCTGTGGGTCTTTGCTAATCCATTTTAGCATTTCAGCTGAAGCAGAGGTTGCTTTAATCCTCCTCAGGCTTTCTTCCTCTACAATATCAGATTTTTCCAAAGGTTATGTTTTCATCTTCAAGTTCCTTTGTGAACAGGGGAGCTGCATTGAGAGCTTTCAAGTCTCTGGATTCTCATGTTCATGTCTGAGCATCCAAGCATGTTTGTAGTATCTCTTAAGATGTTTAAATTTTGAATATACATACATATATATATATATCCACATATACATAAATACAAACACATTTTATGGTCTTATAAAAAGACTGGATTAATGCTTTTGTGTTACCTTGGGTACCTTAATATTATCTTGGATATCATGGTTAAGACATTTACTATTTTCTGAAGTGTCTAGCACAGTCTATAAATGCTATCCATACTTATTTTTTCTTGAAAATTTTAAAGACTCTTGGATTTGTGAGATATTCCTGAGAAGAACAAAAAGAATTTTTTTTTCTCTATTTCCTAACTGAACATTGTGGAATCAATCTTTTTGCATGAGGGAAGGGGGAGGAATTAAGAGACAGGACAAGAGGGTTGTACCATTTTGTTCTAAAACTTTATGAGTCTATTGACCTATTTTGAACAGATTTTAGAAGGAAAAAAGGCAACTTTTTCACAAACAACTGAATTGAGGAAAGAGGCTCTAATTAGGATGTTCCTGATGGAAGCAATACAAGGTTTCATCTTCCCTTAAAACACATTTAGCCTAAGGAGGGAGACACTGTAAGTGCCCTAATCTATGGAAAACTAGTTAATCAAAGATTGTGCATTAATAAGCATCAAAAATTCCACATTTTGATCAAAGTTTCTCTAGTGAAGAAGTGTGATAAGACTAACAAAGGTCAGGTTTAGGCCCTACAGCTGTAGCAGGAGCTAAAAATTTAAAAGGAAATCAAGACACAAATTCATTAAAAGCCAGGGTTCCTCAGTTCTTCTGTTTAGGAAAACTACTTGTTTCCTCAATAAAGCAGCTGGTGATGGATTAGATCATATCATATCACATTCTGCTCTATATTAGGAAAGCTGAGAAGTTCAATTCTCAAAACTTTGATAACAGGTCATAATCTTCCTGACGGTATTTTAAAAATATCCAACACTGATCTAACTCTCTGCTTACTGAAAAAAAGAAAACAAACCAGTTTCATGAATTTGTTTATTCTTGGTGCTTATCACTTAGCAATTCATGGTAGGACTGTGGTTTGAATTTGGACTAGTAGTGAATTTGGCTAATTTCCATCTGACACACAATTTTTAGATTGCTTTGATAAACTAAGATTTATTCTCAGAAAAAAAAGGGGCATAAGTTCATCTGCTATGAGGAATCCTTGCCTGCTCTGACAGCAGGAGTTCCAAGAGGGGGCATGGGCTACAAGGACAATATTAAATCCAACAGTCTCAGGTAATGGTTCCCTACTCCTCTGCCAAATGGTGCTCTGTGATACATCCACTCAGCCCACACCTCACCTTTTCTTCAGCAGATTGATGTGCCCTTTATATGAAGAAGTTGGTCCTTATCCTCCTTGAACCTCAGATAAAAATTTCTTGTGCATGTGTGCGTGCACAGGTGAGTAGGAGACACAGTGGCCATGCTTCAGCTTGCAGAATACGTTTTTATGTCATGCAACTGATGCGAGTCATGTACATCATATCATATGGCACAGGAAAGATGAGATTATTTGAGGGGATAAACCTTCCGGCATAGTGACGGATGACTGTTGGGAGCAATTCAAACCTTTCAGGAAGATGTTCCTGGAAGTCTCCCATATCCCATCCCTGCTTCAAACGGAACTAGATGATTTGGTAAATGGTGACTGGATGAATTAACATATGTGTAGTGAAGATGACAGGAGAGTAGGGAACTAGTATCTGCTTTTGGCAGTGCAGGAACATTTATTGCCTCCTCTAAGTAAAGCAGGGACTGAATGACAAGGCACTGCTTATGCTAATTGGATCCACAAGGCAAAACAGAGATCCTATCCAGATCCACAAAGAAAACCACTATTGACATGAGCTGTTCCTTTTCTTTGCCTGAACAGGGACTGGGAAAGTCAGCATAGCCAGGAGGATGCTTAAAGAATAAAAAGATCTGAAGGCCCCTGTTTGATCTAATGCACTGACACAATTTTTCTTATTAAAATGTATACAACCAACAGTCACATGTTTTACAGCTGCTCATTCAGCATTTCTAGTAAGGGAGGATTTTTGCTGTTTGTTCTTTTAAGGAATAACTATTTTTATGTATGTATTTATTTATTTATAAAATACATAATTTTAATCTAAATAAATAGATGCACTAAAATCAATTAAATGGGTATACTTACCTCATAGTTGCTTTAAACTGTAGCTACTGAACATTTATTTTTGTAATGATTTAAAAATTAAAGTAATTTCGATTTCCTTTCAAATGCCTTTCCATTTGTTTCTTCTCATTAAAAACAGTGAGTAGACTGCCCATATTAACTCATTTTTGGGGAGTAAAAAGGATAAAGCTGTACTTCAAAGGCCAAGAGTAGGATGCAGAGAATAGATATAAGGGCATAGTTCAAAACTCCTTTAAATTTAGATTAATTAAAAAAAAAAGAAAAGGGAAGGAGAAAAAGAATGGAGAGGAAGGTCTCTCACATTCAATTCATCATGAAGATTCTGGATAGACAGATATTTTCTATTAAAGCCACTCTTCTTGTGGTTATTCCCAGCAGGATTGTATGTATCCAAGTACTTAAGGAGTTAATCTCTTTCAGCATGTCAGCTTGTTACTTCCACATTCACTGTTTGAACAGAAAAATTCCTAGTCTCTGATGAGACTGGTCTTAGTTATGCTAGACGCTCTCTGAACACAGAGAAGTGTTCTTCAGTCTCACTGGTATAGGATATGGCAGGAATTAATGTTGCCTGGAATAAAAACTGTTAGTTTCATATGTCAAGGCAGTTGTTGAAAAAACCCAAAAAAGTGTATCAGAAAGGCGATGTTATGGGACAATCCTAATTCTTATGTCAAGTCATAGCCTCATTTAAAAACACATGACCAACAAGTTGCCTGGTTAAAGATCCAGCTGAGTGGAATCTAATAAATCTTTAGATTCAGTTTATTATTTTTCTCCCCGAAGTTACAGTTAGTACTTGTGAGAGACAAAAAACAAACAAAAAAACCCCAAAAACCAAAAAAACAAAACACAAAACAAAATAAAACCCAAGAAAACCCCCAAACCCCAAAAAACCCCCGCCTGCATTTTTCAGCCTTGTTGGTAAGCTTGCTGATTTTCCATACTCTGCTGTTCTCCCTGGGCTATCTTCTGTCCTACTTCAGCAGTTTTGACAGGTGCATGTGGATCACAGGGTTGACTGCATTCCATGTGTTTTGGTCCTGCTTAAGGAGCTGCTGTGCTATCTATAAAATTTTGTTTTCTACTGCAGAAATAAAATTATACTTTCCATTAAAATTCTTTGGCTTTAGAAAGACTCATCTAGAAACCAATATCAGAAGAATTCTACTGGCTGGCCTTCAATTACCAAAGTATGAAAATTCACAGTTAAGGTAAAACCTGTGAAACCTCCGTTCAGTTGTACTCTCTGTGGTAGTCTTAAGGCAATGACAAAGCATAAGCAGGCAACAGGGCTTTGATTTTTAGCTGTGCTGTCTGGTTTGCTTCAGTCAGCAAAGTAATATTCTTTTCATTAAATATTTAATTTGAAATTTCCATGTTTAACTGCAATTTTTTTCAACTTGATAAAAAATCTTGTCCGCCTGGGGCCATTATAGTTGCACTATCATTTGGAGCTAAGTTTGCCTGTTCTTTTTCTCCTTCTTTCTCTCGCTCTCTTTCTATTTTTTTCTTCTTTGTTTTTTTCTTCTGTCTTCCTTTCTTTGTGTTTCTTTTCCTTTCCCTTCCTCCCATCTTGCCTTTCTTTCTCACCTTCTTCTTTGACTGAGCATTTCTTCTCTTTTTCTCATTCTCTCCCTCATCCTTCATTTGCTGTCCATGCCTCTTAATAGGCCACTGTATGTCCAAATGCAGTTTGAAATAAAGTATTAAATAAGTACATTTCTTAGGAAGGCATGCTCCCCTTTCTATTCTTCTCTATTTTATTTTCCTCTTACCTCCAGTGAAGTTACTTGACATGTCTCACACCTTATTGATAAAGGCTATTTGAAGAGAAAAAGGGGTAAGGAGAAAACACTTGATGTCAGTCTGTTGATGCCAACAGTTCTTTGTTACACAAGAAAAATAGACAAGACTGGAGCCCAGCAGGATATTAGGACTAACCTAATTTATTTCTCAGAGCTTGACTTTCTTTCCTCATAACCTGCTAATTTGTTCTGTCTCCAGCAACATCAACAATTTACAGAAGAAAGCAAATACATAGGTGATTTTTATTAGTCATTTGGTAAATATGTGAATGACTGTGCCTATGAAACACTTCTTTGCATTAAGACTAGCAATAATGTCTTCTGATTAAGCAGTCCATTTGTATCAGTGGCGGTCATTAAAGCTCCTATGAGAGCCTCATGGAGTAGATTTGGATGAGTTTCACTTGGATATGTTGCTATTCCCCATGTCAGATGTGTAATATTATTTCTGAAGAATGTTTACAGCACTGAAGATAAGGGAAGAAGGATGGTATTGTCATACTTTCTCCAAGGTTTTACATAACTCTGATAAGGATTTACTTTATACACTGTATTTCATATGAATAAAAAAAATCCCCCTATATTTATCTTTGCACAATTTTCAGATAAAATTCAGTGCAATGTTTGCACACAGTTCCTTAAAATACTCAGCCTAAGGCTGAAAGAAGAAACAAAGGTATTTGAGGTTATTGTGAGTTTTATGTACTTCAGGTCTGAAAAAACCTCCAGTACAGTTTATGTATTTTTGAATTACCTAGCTTATCACAAATTTTTCAGTTTTTGAAAGATGATATCTCAGATTCTTGGAGATCCTTCCCAGATGGGTATTGAGAATTCTGCATGGAAAAAAAATATCCTAGCTATCTCTCCTGGCATAAGGAGGCTTTGAAGCAAGACCAGCCACGATAATCCATTTTATGGGTGTAAATGACAGTAAATTTAACTGACGTGTAACTGCGAACTAATTTTTTTTTTTATTTGTGTGTCTGAAAGCCTCCCAGGAAATTATGGATGGGAGATTGAAAATAAAAATATGTATTCAGATTACTTTAAATAAAAAACCTTCTGTCTTTAATATTAAATCATACCAATGTAATTTCATTGTCCTAGAAAGCTCACGCATGAACATGTTGTTCATGTTCCTCATAGTTTTGCCTAAAGACAATGTTGGTTCCAAAGAGCTTGCCATCTAAGTAAATAAGAGAGATACACAGTATAGGGAATAATAAATAGTAGGCCATCCATCTCATACTCCTATAAAACTGTGCTTTATGGGTTGCTGTAGATGACTTGCTAATTAAGGCTCTCTAAAATTCGCAGATAAACTCTAGCATGATACTAAACCTTCTAATCTCATAGTTTCATTCATCTTCATCTACACCCACTGATTTCTCTTTCCTTTTACTACATTCTTTCCCTCAAAGAGGCATGGAGATAAAATCCACTTTTATCTGTTCTATTGATAAATTGAATGACAGCATGAATGACTAAGACCAATTGACTTTCAGGATATCTTAAGCTAATAAACATATTTTAACAAGTCCTTCTTGGCTATTCTTCAGTCTCATTCTGCCTGATAAGTGTGCCTTAATATCCCCTTTGGGGCTGAGTCAAACCATTTCAAAAATCTAGGTTTACTGGTGAAACCTGAAGATTTTTTTCAAATTATAGAAGAAAGGGTTTGCTGTCCACGAAAGTGATTCAAACAGTCCACTTTTAAATGCAAAAGAACAGCTCATAAAACTGCTTTTAGGAAGTGAATTACACAAAAGCTCATATTTCTTCCTTTTGCAACAAAACTTCCTTTGGGTTGTGTTGATAATATATTTGTTTAAATTACTTAGTAATATTTAATTATTATTATTTTAAAAAAATGGTACCTGAATTATATTAACTTATCACTCTCCCATACAACTCCCAGGCTTGTTTAGGAGTTAAGAGAGGCTGGGTACTGTAGGAGAAGGGAATACAGGTGACCTTGCCCCTGATCAGTAACAGCTGTGTTAATTACCTGATTCAGCCTCAGCCATGATGAGTCACAGCCATAGCCAATAAAGATAAGTGTGATAAAAGGGAGTGAGTTGGCTTGTGAGGGGAGAATCATGAGGAAGTGGTAGTCTTGAGGAAGTGAGAGGATCATGAAGAAGAAGGAGCCTGGGGAGTGAATCCCTGCTGTGAGGTCAGTCTGGGTCTGCAGTTAGATCCTGTTGTTGGAACCTGCAGTCACAGTCTAGCTAGGTAAAAGTCTGCATTCAGGGTCTGCAAACCAATACATGCAGTCATAGTTTAGCAGGAAACAACCAGCAATCAGAGGCTGCAAGGGAAACCTACAGTAGGAGCTTGCTGCAGCCAGAGTCAGTGAACAGCTGGAGTCAGGATGGCCAAGCTGTAAAGAGGAATAAACCATGACCATTTTCATGTTGTGATAAGCAAGAATTCTGTATCTCAGCTCATTTCTACCCTCTAACAAGAGGGCTGCTACAACAGGGTACCTTTCACAAAAGTAGGTCTGGAGTCAAGCATCCTCTTTCAGGAGAGTAATGATATTATCTAGTATTCCTATGCTTGTTGGACCCAGTGTCGGAAAACAGTTCTGGTCTCATTTAGTTGACTAATATAGGTATGACCCATGTGAGCTAACCTGTGGTTTCTATGCATACAGAGGTGCATTGTTAGAAGGAACTATATGTTTAGCTTCCTTCTGAGGTCTACTGTTGTACATTCTTTTTGTTAAGGAAGATATCCAAACTTCTTGGTAAGCTTAAACTTGATAAGAAATTTGTGAAGTTCCATCAGTGGGTCTTTGGGACAAACATGACTTGCATACAAAGACATCACAGTTGTTCAGTTTCTCAAAACAAAGCTTGCAGTGGAGCAGCCTCTCCCTTCTGCCTGATTTCTACATATCAGACAAATATCTGGGGCAGTCATCACCAAGCAAAAAACGTGAGTTCTGGACCTCCTCAGGATTCCATTTCCACTCCATTAAGGATTCCAATTGTGTGTATGGGAAATCTCTGAATGAATCTGCTGAGGATAAGCTATTGTGAATGTAGAAATGTTTGTTAGAGTCTGGAAAAACTCCTGAAGTCTATAGCTTGAAGGAAAGTATAGTCCAAGTCTAATAAAGGTTGTTAGAATATGGTTTTTGTATCCTTCAAAAGGGCGGGTGTTCAAATGTGACTTGATGGAAAATTATTGTTCCTGGCAGCTGTCCTGATCAGCATAACTGTGAGATCTGTCTTTCTCCTAGCATGCACTACAAGCCTAAGTACCTAATTCTAACGTTTCTTATGATCCTGTGGAGATGAAGCTTTTAGTTTTCAGTGTGTTGTGGTACTCATCACAGCCAGTCTGCTTGGGATATCTGTAGTCAAAGGAAAGAACTAGTTTTAAGGTGCATTTATCTTAGTTTGTCTGCATTTGGTCAGAAGATTGACTCCTCAAAAATTACAATTACCTTTATCACTTCTAAGGAAAATCTAGCTTAGATTTAACAATTTAAATTCTGCATATTTTTCATAATTCCAGTCCCTTTTTCTGAATATGGCTACAGATATCTAAAAGTGTGACCTTAAAATGTAAAGAATAAAATTCATTTCCTGAATCTTTTGTGGGTCTTTGGAAGATGTAGGCTCCAGCCATGCTGGATCAGCCGGTACATTTATTTTCTGCAACTATAGGTATTCCTTCAGCCTTCAGGAATAGTTCAGATTCTTATTTGCTCACAATCAAACAGCTAAAAAGTAGGAATTCCTGTTAGATTTAATTGCTAAAGGTTAGAAGATCTGAGGTTGTTTTGTAATATGAAAGTTGATTTCCTAAAACTGTGCAACACTTTACCTTAACTCAGTACCAGCTAGCTGGTAAACACCTGTGATTCTATAATTTTCATCACATTCATTAATAGAGCTTCTGTTAATTAAATGCACCCTTAATTCATAAAAAGCAGCTTCTTGTATTTTCTTAAATACCAGGAGAGAGAGAAAAATATTTCTAACCTCCTCATTCCTATAGCCATGTACTCTCAAGGCATTAAAAGCTGAAGATCATGGCAGCAGAATAATTTTTAAGGGAGAAAAAGAAAAAAGGACAGTATCAGTTTATTTGCAGAGGAGGCTCTTAAAAGCCATCAGTTTCACATATCACAGCTTAGGACTGTAAATACAGATGTCCTGATTCTGGCAAGGAAAGGGTTAATTTTTGGAGTACCTGGAATGGAACAAGGCTGTGGCCCAGAGGTTATTCTATACCATCACATGTTGTTGCTGGGGTTGGGGAAAAGGGGTTCTTTCTGATTGAGTAAGCATGGAATCAGTCCCAAGCCAGAGGAAGTAGCTGGGAATGGCGTGGCCACAGTTGGGTTATGGGCTCTTCAGTGAGAATTTTTTTCATGCAAATCACTCTCTTTTTTGTACAATTCCGTTTTTAATATCATTACTTTTACTGTTTATGTTCTTATCTCCACCTGTGATCTCTGCCTTTTGCGCCTCCGTTCTCCTGCCACCCACAAGTGGGGAGGGGGGACCGAAGGAGTAGAAGTGTAGTTTTAGCAGGAACACTAAACTGGAGAATACCATTCCTAAAGCTGGACAACAATGCTTACTTCAAAATATTTTAATATGAATATTTAGTATAATAATCAAGAGAGAACAGCAATATCATTAATTAAATGATTAACTGAAATTTCTTATCATTGGTTTTGTCTTCTGCTGTGTTTCTGTCACTTTCCATATTTCTATGGGCAGTTTTCTGTAGCTCAACAAGCAGGAGTCCCAAAGGTGGAAGCTTTTCCTCTCATTACCACTTTGCCCCGTTCTTTACAATTACACTTTGTCCAAGGAGTTGTCATGTAAGCCTATCTGCTTTGATAGCCTTATTTCAAACTTGAGTTACCAGTGATTTTACTAGCCAATTCTCTCAAGCCTTACAGAGTGATAAGGCTAATAGGAGAGAATGATGAACGAGTGTAGAGGCATGTCTCTAGACTAATTAAATTTTTTTTTTTTAAAGACTGTGAAAGGAAAGTAGTTCTTTGCCATCAGGGAAGGAAAGAAATATGAACACCTTTGAATCATGCAGTTCAGATGACTTAAGGCAATTCATAACCAACTACTAAAATAGAATATACTGTCAGCAAACAGAAGAAGAACAAGGTATGGTAACTGAAAAGGGATTTGTCAATGTATCATCCCCAGTTTAGTAGAATAATAAAATGAATGCGTTAAACTGTATAGTATTCAGAAATATGGGTAAAACGAAGTTGATAGCATGCTACTATTGCCAAGTAATCCTGCAAAGAAATTCAGATCTCTCAAATGAAGTTTTGTTCACCAGGTTAACTCCCTGCTTTTTTTTTTTTTTTTTTTTTTTTTTTTTTTTTTAATTTTTTTAAAAAAGGAAAGAGATCCCAGAACAAATCTATCTGAACTTGACACTGAATGTCACAAAGGAAGGGCCTGACATGTCTTGGTGTTTCATCTTTATGGAATCACAGCATTTTCACTGCCTACTGTTCTTCCAGTCCTGTCATTATGGTCAATCATCAAATGTTCATGGATCGAGTCATCCCTTCTGAACTAGTTAGTTTTGGTGTAGGTCTTCCATAGATACGTTTGTTTGTACAGTGAGGGACTTCATAAGTTTGACTGTATCAGTTGTTTTTCAAGAGTCATCCAGAAAATAAACTGATCCTGTTTACCAAAAAGAGACTGTATTCCAATTCAGTTTTGATTAAAACTCTTGGTGCCAGGAAACACTGTGTAGTCAGTTGTCTTCTAAATGCAGTGAAGCACAAATGAGTTCTGGTATTGAACCAAGTACAAAGACATAAAATATGGGGAGATGCAAGGTCAAATTGCCCTTTATAAGAGAAGATGTATTACATTTAAAGAATTGTTTTACTTCTAGCACTAAAAGTAATAATTATCCATTTAAAGATGCTTCACAATACTGGGCAAACAGTACTTCATCTCTCTTCCAAATCTCAGTTTGCAGCATTGCTGTGAGCTTGGAAAGATTACATTTTTATTATTTTTTTCCAGTCAAAAAGGTTATTCATCAGCACAAAAGATTAGTTCTATGTAGGTTTTTCAGAATACCTGTAACATAAAATAACTAGTCCTGCCTTGCTGATAGACTTAAGGAAACCAAATTTAAGGCTAACAGATTTACAGCTACAATACCTAAGGATGGAGAAGGGTTGTGTACATGTGGGATGCCCACATACAGAGAAAGGAATAGTCCTTGGTAAGTTGCCATGGTAATAGGTAGAATAGACATGACTCAGGTAGAGAAATGAGAATAGAGCCAGGGTGTGATTCATCTGACCCACTAGAATAATTTAGAGCCATCCTAGATATACAGGGTACTCCTCCTAATCTCTGGCTATTGCATTAGAAAGATATGGGATTCTCATGTGTTCTGGCTCTCAGCTCCACATTAGGCCTCAGGTACATTAGAGTAACTCAGATAATATTAAAAAACAATGTTTAGGCAAATTAATCATTCTATCAGACTCCTTCACTACTTTTGTCCTACAGATTTAAGTGTCCCTGTTCTGTATAGCTCCACTTCTCTTTTCACTGTGAATACCTTTTTAAAATGTTGTGTTTCCTCCAGCATTTCCCATTGCTTTTCAGTTGAAACACTTGCATTTCCATGCAGACTGTGAAGATTCTGAACTCTTTTGCACCCACTCTAATATGCCGTGGACGTTACTACCAGACAGTGTTCCAGAACTCTATCTTTGTAGAAATCAGTCCACCAATTTGGTGCCATTAGATTTGCCATTTGCTAATTTGGCAAATCCAGAAAATAAAATAGTATTCCAAATAAATATAACATAACAGTGCTTTTGTACAGCTGATGAACTTTAAACATCTTTCGTAGATGCTTTCTTGGTGATCTTACTTTTGGATTTAGGCGTAATGTACATGCATTCCTTTTCCTTTCAATTCTTGTTACCATCCCTCCTATTCTATCGCCTGTCTGTGTAATTTGTAGAATGTTTCATTGGTTAAGCACACTAACATGAATCTCACACATTTTCTATCTTTGATAGGAGGAAAGTAAAACATGAGCATTACTATACTGAAGAGACCATAGGGGAGAAGAAACCCTCACAACATTTTTATAATTGTGAATCAAAAGGCACAAAGAGTTATGGATTCTTGTCTTCTTTAACTGAACCTGTAATTTTATTTTTCTCATGATTTACAGATGAATTTCAGGCTCTGATGTAGTTACTTAACACATGAGATCTCAGGGAGCGGCTCTGTTTTGATAATGTATGACTGACAGGATTCTCTCACTGGCAGCTGTTCTACATGGGCCTGATTATACATGGATGTGGCATTACATCCGTGTCTAACAATTTGTCCTGACAGTCAAAAGTCTCGTCAGATATTGATCTGACATCAGGTTCATGTGTAACAAGAATTTTGATTGACAGATGAGCAAATGTCCAGAACGAAACCAAAACCCCACTGTTTTTAGAAGCTAACATTGCCCATCAGTAATCTGGCTTTTCTGTAGTATTTACCTACTTCTACAGTGTCTTGTCTCTTTAATTTTATACATAAAACCACTTTCAAATTGGTAATATTACAAAGATTGGATTTACCTTTTAATGAAATTTTAAAGATAAGAACTGATAGAAGCATGTTAACAAATGCTATAGAAAACCATCCTTGGCAGCTTCAATTTCAGTGCAGACATATGCAATATCAAAACAGCAGGGAGAAAGTGAAAAAGCTGAGGGTAATTAAGGTGCTATGTGTGAGAGAAACATGTTAGACATGAGGTTTTAGAGCTTGAGTATTATCAATAAAAATCCCCAGCAGAAACCACTATCGGGATTTTTGAAGTTTATTGAAACTTGACCAGAATAAGTGTCTCATAATTTCTGCTTGCTTATCTCTTACAATATTTATGTTATTCTGAAGAAGCTCTCTGGATTCTAGTGATTGATAAGAGGAAAGAAGAGCAGTATCAGCTTCACTAAGATTTTGGCAGGCCTGTGCAAAGGATGTTGTTGCAGCCCGGAGACAGAGAGGGAGTAAGAAAGAACATAAACTAGAGTGAAGAGATTAGGCATCCATCATTGAAACTACCACAACACCCAAATCATTCAAGGTGTATCATCAGTAATAGAGAATTATTCAGGCATTGAGAGCAACCAAAAATATAGAATTTTATTGCAAGAATGCTATCTACAACCACAGTTTTGTATTCACCTTAAAAAATCACTGCAGCTAATGCTGTGTGTTTTAAGCCACACTGAAGTCCATGGTTGTTATTTAGAAAAAAGGGCTAAGAAACAGTTTTTCAGGTCAAAACTAGAGTGCAGGGGAAATGGCTGATGCAATCCATTAAGTTAGACTAATTATGATCAGCAGTTTAAGACAAATGGGAATCTTATTACTGATGTCAATTGGCTGGGGATCAAGCTCTAAGGGATCTCACCTACTTCAAAGGTTGCCTTCCCTCCTTTACTTCAACTGCTTTGAATTAATCTGCTGACCCAAGGCATCCACTACAAGGATGCAAAGTACCCATTAATGTAGCTGAACTGGCTGGTTAAGTCAGTTTTATGGCTCCTTTGTGTTACTCAACTAGTGCAACTGCGTCCAGAACATATAAAGCCTAAAAGCTATAGAGACCGATTTTAAACACATATAAACACATATGCACCATTTCTCCTGTGCTTATCTTCATTTTATTCAGTGTCCTAAGCCACTTAAAAACCGTTAATTGAACCTTACAATAACTCTGCATGCATTTTACTTGGAAGGGCTTTATGTCTGCTTTATGCTTCAATGAGCAGTTGTACAAGGACCAAGGCAGCTTGCTTGGTTAATTCTGTATTTGCAGTTAAAGTTCTATAACACTGGTTTCCAATTACTGTCACCAGTTAAACAAACAGCTAAGTAGACAGAACGACTGGTAAAGACAGACGTCTAGAAACACAGGCAAATTGAAATGGATGTGTTTCTTATGTACGTGCACATTTCCTTTTAAAAATATCAGATTCAGTGTTGGAATCTGAGGAAGTCCAAAGTCAGAAAATTATAGAACTGCAGAGCATGGAGCAAAATCCAGTTTAAACTTCTGAAAGCCAGCTTTCAGCTTTACTGACGAGGTTTGGTGCTGTTAGGAAACGCTAATTCATTGACGGTGGTATGCATTACAGTTATCTGCCTTAGCTCCATGCGCTCCAGGATAGGGAAAAATTAGCAAAAAACTTTTTGTCAGATTGAGGATTTTTATGTGCTGTTTCTGTTTTATTCAGTGCAATCTACTATTAATTTCTATGTTCCTAAAATCCCCAGTGAGGTTGAAACCTGCACTTTCAACTGCAGCCTAAGCTGTGGTATCTATTAAGTGAGATCCTTGAAATTACTACATTTGAAACCACTCAAATCAGAGAATCTGGTAAATCTCCGGCCTGTGCATATATATGTAAAAATGAATATTTTCAAAGACATGCGTGGTGTTTTTTTTTTATTTTTTTATTCCCACTAGGTTAAGGGAGGCTTCAGCCTGAGAGCTGATACTTCAGAAGTTTCCAACTAGATTCTGATGTGACTGAGGCTGAATTTCAGATCATGGTTTCAACAAAGAATGAAGCTTTCAGTGTCTGAGAACTTTAGTTACTTGAAATTACTAATTTTAATTAACTATCAATTGTTATTTTTTATCACAATATGTTCTCAATACAGTATGTGGAAATATATACATTTTTATTTTGGATGTTGAGTGTAATTAAAACACATACTAAGCTATTTCAAAAATCAAAATCAGACTTTCTTTAAAAAAAAAGAAAAAACTCCACACAAAAATCTAAGCCACATTAAAATGAACACATCTATATAGACCTGTTGTATTACAAATAGAAAGAAACTTGCATTGCACATCCCAAACAACTGTTTTGGGATCTTTCTGCCACTCTTAGCAGTACCCAGATCTAGTAAGGACAGCAATTGCAGTAACTTTTTTTACATGCCTTTTATTTTTTCCAAATCCTGAAATACAAGTATTTCAGAAGGTTGTCACAGTCTTACTTTATTTAGAATTTGTTTAGTTCTTCCTTATTGTGGGTTTTTCTCTTTCATTTTCTTGGGTTATAGCATCTGTCAGTTCTGTTTTATGGGTTTGTTTGTCTACAGAAAATAGAAAAAGTAATGATTGTGCCAAGAGACCACTGTATCATTTATATGACCAGGAAGAATAGCCATTCATGACTTGCTTAAAATGGAGACAGTGGGTCTGATGCTGATATCAGCTACACTGATGTAAACCAAAAGAAATTCCTCTGTATTTCACCAGTGTAAAATTAAAATCAGATTTGAGGAAAAAACTTTTCAAAATGGGATACGATAGAAAAGTTTGTGAAAGCTCAAACATTGCTTTTAATAAATAATTTTAAATTAGCTCTAAATCTCTATTTTCTTCCCTCAAAATGTTCTAGATGGCCGTAAGGTAAATAACACACTCTAGGCCTCTCACTTTCTTTGGCATTACCAGATTTCTCATGCCTCACTATCTATCCAAGCTGTGTAGTTTTCTCATACAGCTGCACATACTGTCTCAAGTTATTAACCGCAGTAGGAAGCCTGAGGAGCCACTGAGTAGCTTCCTCTCCTACAGGGTTTATACACTGGTTTGTTGGGCTCCTGCATGGGAAGTGGATAGTTTAGAAGAAGCCATCCTCCTAATTAGGACTCTTGAGAAGCTTGGTTCAGATACCAAAAAATGTCTACACTTCTCTTCCAGTTCCAGGCTGTATTTGGGGAACAGAAAGAAAGTAAAGTTGAGGGGGAAAAAAAAAGTTCATCAAAAAGTCGTCTGTTTTGGCCACTCCAGCACAGAATGGGTTGTCTGTGAAATTTCTCTCTATGTACTGTATGTCAGTATAGCAGTGGCAGTATTACTTCTATAGATTGGGTTGATAACTTCACAGAATAAATAATTACCTTTGGGGTATTTAGTGATGGGTGTTTACATGAATTGATATGCATGTTGAGTATGCAAAATTTGCTAATTGAGCTGTACATCTGGCCAGCAAGTTGTGCAGTGTATTATGTGTTTTTCCGTAGCTTGAAGCAGAGTACAATGAACACATTGGAGTGACAAATTGTCTTATGAGACAAT
This sequence comes from Donacobius atricapilla, assembly GCA_013397315.1. NCBI lineage: Eukaryota > Metazoa > Chordata > Aves > Passeriformes > Mimidae > Donacobius > Donacobius atricapilla. The sequence goes on along the minus strand of WBMY01001045.1, from coordinate 143,455 downwards.
GAAAAATCTTTAAATTGATAAAGAAGCCAATGAAGTGACCCATAAGGTAGCTTAATTTCCTCACTACTTCTATATGAGAAAATTTGCATTCAGTCAGTTTTGCAAAGGATCTGGGTTCTTTCCCATTGATGGAAAAGAAAAAGAAAATAATACAATACATACTATGGCTTCCTTGAGTATTTTGTAAGCAGCTGGTGTATGCCAAATGGCTGAAATTTATGTCTATTGCCAAGGTGCTTTATTTTTAACTTTTTTTGTCTAGATAGAGGCCAAATGGGCTCATAATCAGTCCATAACCAGGTATGCAGCCAAAACCATAGGTATTTTCCAACATTATGTATACAATGTTATAATATAATATGTAATAATATATAATTATATTATATAATATATAATATAATTATATTTCATATTCCAGTTTGATATATAAGTTAACATCTTCTTCGAGAGTGTGTGAACCATGTATTTTGCAAATACCCATTTTCCTTAGTCAAAGAACCTACTTTTTTTGTATTCCAAGATGCCCTTCCAATTCCTTCACTTAGTATTGCTCATGCAAGGTGCTCAGTTAATGGAATTTATAGGCAATATTAAAAAAATAACTTTTCTGCTCAATCCTCTTTTGTCTTTCTATGTCAAATAACTTCTGACATATGGATCTTTTTGGAGATGTAAACAAAGTGGCTGAGTGAACACTTCTGGCCGTTATCTTCATCCAGATTAAAAAATACCCAACACTTTTTCTCAAAAATATTTGTGTTGGAATTAATGCTATTGGCAATATAATCCTGGAAAGATAAATATAGGGGTCCTGGAGTAAAACATATGCGGATATACACTTGTGTCTTAAAATGAGATGTGATAACTTTAAAAAAATAGATAATAATCAAATCTCTGAAGAAATTTGACCTGTATATTTAATGAATTTTCATTAATCCTTTGCTGTTCAAATGATGGCAAAATGTAATTAACAAAATTCTGGTCTCATGAAATTCAATGACTGGCCCATCACTGCTTTCAGTGAGTTAAAATTTTAAAATTGCATGTATATAGTGACTCTGTTCATTTGAATTTTTGAAAATAGTTTGCTATCTGATTAGTGTTACTATATCTAAATTGGAAATTTCCATTATTAAAAATAAGAAGCAAAAGTATCTGCTCTATTTTGTTCTTCTCCAAAGCAATGAAGAGACATCTGGCCTTATTGACTTTTTGATTCTATTTTATGGATTTGTAAGAAGAACAGAAAGAGCCTCTGCCTGTCTATTCAGCACTAAAAACACTTCACTAACTGCCTTGGCTTGGGACATGTCAAGAGTTAGCGCCCATAGAAATGACTGGAACTCAAAGATGAAAGACTGCAAAAGTCACAACTACACAAATGCTGATGAATCTACTTTTAGCTCCTGAGAAGGGAAGTTTCTTTCATATATGCAATCATCACAAATTAGTTTTATGTAGCCATCCCTATACTGCTTAGTTGTTCCTTGTTGAATTGATGATCCTGAAGGTCTCTTCCAACCTAATGATTCTGTAATTCTGTGAATTCTTTAAATTAAAAAAAAAAAAGTACAGGAGTGAGATTTTGCTAAATAACACAGTTGCTGTACTAATGGAATCTAGTTAAGCATTTGCTAAAAAACTATAATGGCTGAAAGTGATGAGGAATGTCTGATGCTATGTAAATGTAATGAATTTTTTGATAGAACATATGTATCTAAGCTCCAGTTACATGTTGTGTAATGTCCTGGGCAATCCTTTTCAGGTTTTTAAAGTTCTTTTAACTAACTGCTGAGATATAAATGTTACTGACATTAATATGTCAATCAGGCTCTGTACAAAATGGAATGATGTTACTTAATAAAATTACGTCAATTATTATAGCTTCCACTATTTCATGTAAGCCCAGTTTAAAAACTGTAGAGAAAGGTCAGCAATAACAGAGGCAGAAAGTAGCATTAATTTTATCAGATTTCTAAAAGAAAATTAGAAAGTTTTGATGGTATATTTTATATATTGCAAATAAATTATTCCTTTGTCTGGGAGGAAATAATGCCTGTAATGTGATTGATATGTCAATACTAGTCATGAATTAGGTTTGGAAGCATGGAGAAATGCAAATTACCACTACATGCTGAGTATTCATCCTGTAACTAATGAATATTCACTTGACTCTTGTAACCTAACCTAATTACCCATAAAGCCACAGATAGATTTCACTTGACCCTAAACTTTAAACTGTTATCTGATCCTTTGCCTGATAGCAAAGTGATAATGCAATTATTTGTGTACCAAAGCAGAAAGAGGTTGACCCCCAGTAAGATGTCTGTGAAGTACATAGCATGGAAAAAAAAAAGTAAGAGTTTTGGAAAAAATCTATTGCATTTTTAAATTATCGGCCTAAGAGTTGTAGGAGTCTTTTAAGAATGAAATGAAAGTATCAGTTCTAAGGGAAAAAATACTTAAAATAACCATAAGGGAAATAGTATAAAAGAACACATTTACTTAGGCTTAAATCAAGATATTGCAGTTTTACTTTCATTCTCTGTGTTAAACAAAATCCTCAAATAAGTGGATATGGGCCTGCATAATAAAGGAGTCAAAGGTGATAAAAGGTGGCCTCTTCTTGTTGTTTGACACACAGATGCAGACACACACACTCACTTTGGTGAGAAGGCATGAACTGTTTATTATAAGATCTGACTCCACTTTTATAGTATTTTTACAAAGGCCAGGGATTGGGGGAGAAGGTTGACACCTCTCCCCATCTCATTGGTCAAGACAACTGTCCATCAGCTGTCCATATCTCTAAGACAAAGAATGTAAACTACCTTGACTAACGAAAACATTGCTTCTGTTTATAACACCCGTGTGTGAGAAACTACCTAAGAACTATGAAGTGTGAGACACAAAGAGAAGGCTGAAAAATCAGGGTGACATTCTCTTGATTTGATTTTCTGTTTTAACAGTGAGGCAAAGTCTGACAAGTAAAATGACCAAATGCTCCAGCTGTAGCTAAGAGAGATATATGATAAATAGAGCTTGTATCATAGGAACCCTTAGGAAAACTGGATATTGCATCAGTACTTTTTGTATTTTCATATCACATCTATATTTTCTAAGGAAGGATTTTTTTCATCTCACTTGAAAAACTAGAATCTGTTTTGATATTAATACAAGTTCTCTATCTTGCCATATTCCCAATGACAGCAGACAACAAGAAAGTTGCTTCAGTCTAGAGTTCTTCAAGTTGGTCTGGCAGATACGCAATTATTCACCTATTTTTTACTTTGTGGACTTGATTGGAAGAAGTTTTGGGTTTTTTTAAGTTGCAGCTTCATGTTCTTCAGTAGTAGCTCTTGTGGAAATTTTTTCCCCTCCCCTCCTTCAGTCTTTCCCAGCTTGATCTTTTTGCAGAGTTATTTGACTACGAAAGTAATTTCTATGACCTGACCCCAGTGCTAGATTGACTGGGCAGAAAAAGATGGTTTTTTGCCTATGTTAGAGCATAGGGAACAAGTGAAAGACCCTTTAAACTCCTTTATGAGGAGATTATATAGCTCCTCCCCTGCTCGAACACAAAAATCTGGGAGAGATCCATACTGACTTACTTTTCTTTTTACTTGTGTATTAAACATTCTGACAACTGAAGAAAGTGCACCTTGATACCATGGTAAAAAATGACAAGATCTCTTTTTTTATCCATATATAATAAATCTTCTTCTTGTTTTTATAAGTTATCCTTGTTTCTATTTGATCTAATGACAGTGACGTGTAATGCAAAGAGTATAAGGCACCTGAAATACATTTGTGGATTCTTACGCCAGTGAACAAACTTGGCATTTTGTGAGGAGCGTGAGTGTAAATAATCCTCTTCTGGCTATTTTCACTGCGAGGAATTGAACAGTAAAACCAGGGCTTGATGAAAACTAGGATGACACTGTCAACTTCTCTGTCATGATTAGTATTGCTGGAGCAGGGGGCTGTTTACTAGTTCCATAGGGGAAAGCTAAGGATTGCTGTCTTTCCCACTTCTCAAATTTGGAGATGGAGACAAGTTTACAAAGCAAATATTTATGCTTTCTCTTTTAAAGAAAGCTTTGGTTCACAAATCTCATGATTCCAGGCACTGTGATGAAACTACAGTACAGATTGTATGCAGCTTCAGAAAGTAAAACCTAGTAAAACTTCTGGATTTATACCAGAAGCTTCACATGAACAGTCAGAGGAAGGGATTTATAAAAAACCCCTACACTTGTCAAAACAGAGAGAGTAGTCATCCATATTTGGGAGGCATGTATCCATTCTTACCTCATAGAAAGACTGTCTTGTCCAGGAAATTCTTGATTTCACAACAGCTCTGTACAAACCTTGCCTATGGACCAGGGTTAATTAGAACTGACAGGAGATTACTTCAATACTAAATAGAGTATTCCCCTTTCTGCCCAATTTAAGACCTCTTCTACATATGAAAAAGAGGCTTAATTTTGACAAATTTTTGCTGAAAGCACAAATGAGTGTTCATGTAGAAAAACTTAAAACATAAGAGAGTTTACTCAAACCAATACATTTAAATAATACTACATCTATTCCTTTAAAAAATTACAGAAATATGAGAGTTATGATTTGAGGATCTTTGGTTGCTGATGGGAATGTTTTAAGAAACAGTGGTACTAAATACTATGGGTCCCTTTGAATGTCTGGTGCCTTCAAGGAAAATTGCACTAATGTAAAAGTAATTGTTACCATGTATGTCACTTTCCTTTAAAACTGAGTATCTGGGAAATTATTTTGAAAGCAGAAAAGTTTTCAGGTTAACTGCTGCTGATTTTGAAGTGATGCATACAGAGAGGGATACTTTTGTGTTTAGTAGATTAGTGGTTTCAAAAAAACCCACTCTGACCTGCAGCTAAAACATCTGTGAATCCCTCTTCTTGCAGATGACAAGATGACTCCTGAAATTATTTCTTTTGTAGTGTCTTCACAAAGTGACGCTATTCTCTCTGAATACAAACAAGAAAAAGGAAAGAAAAAAAGCAAAAATCCAAGTAATGGTTCAAGGCTAAAGAATTCTTCTTTTTCCTAAAGTAGCAAATTTCCCTCTGCTTAGTCTACATAGACTTATGAGCTTAAAGACAGAATATGTAGGGAAGGATACCAGGGGAACTTATTTTTTCTTATTCCAAAGAGATTAAGGCTCCAAACAGAGGAGAAAAGATACCTTTTTCACAATTGATGATGCCAACAGGCTGTTTGATATTCAATTTGGAGCACATAACCTATCAAAGATGACAGAGGACTCTCTGTCTCTCCATACTGCTTTGCACACCTTGTGAATAAATACCACTGGTTACTTTTGGACTCTATTGTAAAGTGGAAGAAAGATAAGGATTCTATGATTTCATCAGCCTCTCTTTAATCAGAATTCTATAGGGTTACCCTAATAAAACCCACAATATGATGAGTTATGAATTAAGATAGAAATTAGCTAATATAACCTGCTATCATGCTGCAGTAATTTCCTAGGATGTGTGACCTCAGTCTGGATGGGACATTATAAAAAAGAAAAATGGTGAGACTGGGAATAAAAATGATTTACATTGACTCTTTTCCATTCTTATTCAAGTCTGCTTAGAATTATTTCAGGATTGGGGAGCATCTGGATCGGTCAACATTCTGCATGGCCAGTTTGTATGGGTAGGAAATACTGAAAGCAGCATATATTGTGCCATTTTGTGCCCTTTAGCGCATTTGCAAAGCATTAGAGTTACTAATGCCTGTAATTTCCTTCTTTTTATGGAAGTCAAAGTAACTTAAATATATCAAATTAAAATAGCAGATAAATTTTAAAATTAGAAGGTGATTTTTAGCCAAGAACATTGTCTAGGTGTAATATAAAAGCTTTCTTCCCTTAACTGATCTATTATGTTGTTATTCCTGCTTTGATGATCCATCACTGTTTGATTAACAAATTAATTAACACAAATTTTCCCCAAAATATCATAAATATCATGTCACATATAAAACATATATAGCTCAAGAATTTTTTGCTGAAATAAAGGAAAAAAGGAAAAATTTGCTGAAAATATTATCATTTGTTAATTTTTAAGGGTTTTTTCATGTTTGAAAAAATCAAAATTAAACATTTAATTTCATGTTGTATTCATACTGTTTTGTTTGTGTCTAAGATCATAGGAACATAGATGTGTTTTCGGTGGATGAAACTTGCTTTACTTCTGGATTGAGTTGTCAATTAAATTCATCTATTTGAAATGTACAAAGCACAAGGTGCTCTGTGTTTCACTTCCCTGTCTTTCAATGTATTCAGTCCGAAATCTCATGTTCTACCAAAGATCAGTTTTAAATGTTCTTTTTTGTTTTTTGGTTTTCATCTGTTCTCATTATGAAGAATTCTGTCCACATTATTAAATATTTGGCAGAAGTTACTTGATTAAATGACTGGTTGATTTTTGGGGGAGTGGGGAGCATAGCAGCTGCTGTTGATAAAATATAAATTTTTTTTTTTAAGTTCAAGTGAGGTCACAGATTTAACAATGAAGAACATCTAGGTAGGTTTCTTTTTATTTCTGTAAGCACATTAAATGTTTTAACATTGACCATATTTGGGTTTTTTTGTAATACACATAAGAAGGGTTATGAGTTGATCAAAAGATCTGAATGTGAGTTCTGCAGGTACAGAGATGGCATCCAGAGAGACCTTTGCAGGCTGACAAGTGGGCCCATGAGGAGCTCGTGGAAGTTGATAAGGCCAAATGCAAAGTCCCACACCTGGGCTGGGGCAATCCCCACTACCTGTAAAGAGAGGGTATGCATGTACGGAAAGCAGCCCTGAAAAAAAGAATATGGAGAATTCTGGTGGATGAAAAGCTGTTCATGAGCTGACCATGTGTTCCTGCAGCCCAGAAAACCAAACATATCTCGGTCTGTGTCAAAAGTGTGACCAGTAGGTGCTTCTGCCCCTTTAACTCCATGTTCATGGAACACGAGCTGGAGCACTGCATCCAGCTCAGGGGTTCTCAGCACAGGAAAGATATGGATCTGTTAAAACCAACTGAGAGGGGGAGCATAAAAATGATAGTAGGCTTGAGCACCTCTTCTGAGAAGACATGCTGAGAGCGTTGGGGTTGTTCTGTCTGGAGAAGAGCAGGTTCCAGGCAGACCTTCCAGTACTTAAAGGGCTTTCAAACAAAGCTTGAGAGAGGCTTTTTTTTTACCAGGACCTGTAGTGAAAGGACAGTGGTCAATGGTTTCAACTGAAAGAGCACAGATTCAGAGTAGATGTAAGAAAGAAATATTTTATGATGAAGGGGGTAAGATACTGGAAGGTCTCTTGGAGAAGCTGTAGATGTCCAAGCCCTGGAAGTGTTCAAGGTCAGGTTGATAAAAGAGAAATTTCATTAAAATTGTTGCTGCCATTATTTTTACTCCCTATACAGTATGGATATATCTGTGATGCTCTGAGCATCCTTTTGGAATTCAGGATCTAACTCCTGATCTTTAATTTCTGAGGTCACCAAAAGTACCTGTGACATACCCAATCACATTGTTACCTCAACTTAAATGGCTACCCTTTTCTTTCCAGAGTTTCTTTTGAGGTGAAAAAGCAGTTTTATTTAGTAAATGCAAATTCTCTCTGGAATGTCTCTTCCCCTACCTATAGCAGTTTCCTTAAGGGTATTTCCTGTATTTGTAGTGGTTATCACATTCGCTGAATTTGTTTTGTGAAACATAGTGTAGGGATCTATTTTTTCTTACTATGGAATAGGATTAGAAGGCAAAACAGACTCAAAAATAGAAACAGATTTATTAACATACACTAAAGGGTAAACAAAAAAACAACAACCACAAAACCTTTTTAAAGACACCCCCCTCCTCCCTAGCAACAATCTACTTTTCCACGAAACAATGTAAAGAGACAAAACATCAGAACTCTTAAGTCAGTAGCACGTAATAAAATAGTCTTTCATCCAGTCTTTTGAGAGAAAGTTCCTCCTGATTCTTCTGGTAACTTTCCACAAGAGACACAGTCTGTTTGTGGCTTCCAGTTCCCACAAACGCAGCCCGCCCGACACTGCATCTGTGAGGTTCCCANGAAAGCCTCAAATCCACGAGCTGTAGAAAAAGCTCAGAAACGGCAGCCCGGGTCTTCTGTCCTTGTCCACCCCTTGGTCTTATGGGGTGCGTTTTTAGCCCAGCCTGGGCTCGGTGCTGCTCTCTGGGGACCCGGGGACTAAGGCAGGGGGCCGGGGCCATCTCCCTCGGCGGTGTTTGCGATGCTGGCTCTCGCTCTCCTCCCCTGGCCGCCGGCAGCTGCCGAGGCTCAGAGACCCGGCCCGGCCCGGCTCGGCTCAGCTCCCACAGGGCCGGCCTCGGCACGGCTGCCCCCCAGCCCGACTCCCAGGGCCGGTGGGGCCCTGGGCCCGGGCCCCTCCTGGCCCGGCTGCCCTGGCCTGGCCGGGACGTTACCTTATGGCCGGGTCCATTGAAAAGGGCCAAATCTCCCAAGATTCCTGTATTTAAGCGGTGTGTCCCCAGGGGTGTGCACTTTTTACCTGATTGGCCAACTTGGCTGTCAGTTCCAAAGCAGATCACCAATTGGTTTTTCTACCATTCATGCCAAACCAATACACTATAGTATACAGTTTCATTATTTACTTACTTATGCAGCCTTTCACATCTTTTACCAAAAAGCTAAAGAAAAAGTCTGTCCTCCTCATCTACTTCTAACTTCTGTCTTTTGGCCCAGCTATCTGACTTTTATTGGTGCACTAAAAGTAGTTGATAACATTTGGCAGTTCTAAAACCCCATACTCCATCTCTCTCTTTACAAAGTTTTCAATGGATATTTGCTCTATTATCCAATTTTAAGAAGACCTGAATAAATAGGAATAGAGGCAGTTTCTGACTGAATTGCCAGTCAGCCAGATAGTCTCACATAATGAAACAAAGTGTTTACATGGCTCAGCCACTGTTGCCAATGATTATCTTCTGTTGAGGTTGTTGGAGGGTATAATTTACAGGGTATTGAGCCACAGAAAGAAAAAGAATGAGCTAGATCAAAAATAAGGATTTGATAAATTTCCACTTTAACTTGTCTTCCTTGGGACAAAGTGGGATTCAGAGTTTAGAGTTAGATATATGTATTCTTCCCTCATAGGATCTAGAGGGAACTGAGCAACTCCACATTGAATCCAAGAAACCTCTGGGCTGCCTGAGGAGCTACCTTGATATAAGCATAGGAATCGGTGATGACAGGTGTATTTCGAACAACCTGACCACCTCTAACGTTTGCTGGCTGACTGAAAGCTCCCTGGAAGATACCTCCAGCCACTTATGATCCCTGACACTGTACCCTGCCTAGAAGGTTAGTTGCTTACTTACAACTCCTCTTCAAAGAACGGAACAAGATTCTCCCTGGTAGCAATGAAAAAGGTGCTACAATTTCCGAATTTGGTGGGATTGTCTAACAGACATTTATGAATTGGGAGCTCTCTAGGTACATAGAGGGTTTTTTTGAGATGGAAGCAGACAGACTCATATCTCTCCTCCTTCCCTAAAGACTTTTATAGAGTTCATATAACAAGATGCCTTTCCTGTCATATTAAACTGGTTTCAAGATGTATGGAGGCAGAAATAGAAATGTATGAAGAAAAACCCAAACCTGCTGGGCTCTTGTCTGGCAGGTTAAAATATTTACCAGTGGTAAGTAAATATATATAGAGAGACTATGCTTGGGGTGGCCAAAACCAAAGTTCTAAAATTCTCAGTGAACAAAATAGTCTTAGCCTAGTCATATCTGTTTCACCTAACCATTAGCCTGATGCTGAGAAAATTATGGACATATTGCATGCTACACTGCTACTTGGGAAAAGGATGACTATGCTGGGAATGTCTGCCTTAGAGTTAATGGCTGCTTTGCTTTGGAGACACTGCTTGAGGAGTGCCTGGCAGTGAAATCCAGCTGATTACATGCAGAAATATGCAATATACAGTGAATCATCCAGGAGAAGTAAGTACTTCTAAGAAGAAGTTCAAAGAGCTCTCTTGAGTTAGATGTCTAAACCAGGTCAGTTGTAGTGTATGCTAAATGCCTGTTTCTGTCTTATTAGCTATAAAAGGAAGTATGTGTAAATACCTAAACTGCAGCATGCTTAATGTAATAGGAAAATTCAGGTCATCATATTTATTAAAAAGCTATTAATTTATCATATCACTGTTCAGTCAAGATATCTATATTTTTCTGGATTACTAACTCTAATGACAATATACTATCCATGTTATATAACTGGTCACTTGAAATTCATTGAGGAGATGAAATGTACATTTCAAATTGAAAAAAAAGAGATAAATAGTAAAAAAGATATTGAGAATAAAATAATTCATTGGAAAATAATGGGTCAAAATTCACAAGATAACTGGAATTTGCAAAGATTTTTACTAAATGGTGTTAACCATGTACTTAAGCAATGGATAATATGCACTGAGAGAAAAAGCAAAAATAATTTTATACTTTTTTCTTCCTATTCCAAAACAATTTTTGGTAGTACAAGATATGCTTGTTGAATTTGATATAAACTTTGAAACTCCTAAATAACTGCAACATCCGTAGCAGATTAGTGAAAAGTCCAAACCCAGGTGTTTTTTTGTTTTGTTTTGTTTTTGCTTTTTTGTTTGCTTGTTTTCTGCCTTTTTTTGGTTTTGTTTTTGTGCGTGTTTGTTTGTTTGTTTGTTTTTTCCTGTTTATTTACATTTACATCCAGCATCTACTGAGAAAGCAACCTTATCTAGCAGGGAACAAGCCACAAGGACAGAAGCTATTCCTAGAACAGTATCTCCTCTTTTTACTATAGTTTCAATATTCTCCTCCATATATCACAGAGAAATATGGTTCCTGAATTTGTACATACAGAGGGAGGAAATCTGAATTTGACAAAACTGAGAAGAATATCTGAAGGTGAATGTCAGCAGTACTTAAATGCTCTTTGCTTCTAGGGCTTTTAAGCTGTTAGTTTTGGGTAATACAAAAAGACCAAAGAGTGTTTTATAATGGCAGCTTGCTTGTAGCCTCAGTTGGGTTTAATCAGCAGAGCTGACAACAATGCAAGAACACTACTGCTAATCTGAACCCAGTAACTGAAGTGCATTGAGATGCGAGGCAATAGTTTACTAAGGCTCCACATTATGTTCCTGTTCAGATATTGACCCAAGTCCCATTTCTCCACTCACTCCTTTTTCATGTCCCATGAAAATTAGAACTTGAGGTTCTCAGTCAGTAAAAGGTAATATATTGAAAATGGGGGTCTGTAGGGTTTTCAAGCCATGAGAGTACTGGGACCAGCTCAGGTGAACATCCAGACCTGGGAATTCAGAGCTGTCATGTCCCCAGGGATATACATAGACTGAACCTCAGCCTGAGCCTGACCATAAGTGTGGTTTGTGGTCCATTTCACTCACAAAACCTGGTCATGCTAAGCCAAGAGTGCAATTTTTTCCAGACAGGTTTTCAAAGCCTCGGTTGTATAGGCTGGCTTGGATCTTCATTACTTATTTGATTCTATGGTGGAAGGCAGTATAAGGAAATCTTCTACGGCTTGGTCAAACCTGTGAGACTGTAACTCTTGAGGCTGCAAGTCCAGGGCCTACAGGCACTCACTCATCTGAGGGTGCTGCTACTTATACACTAGACTCATAAAGAAGGCTCAGTAGGGTCCCCAAGTCAAAACCCATGGCTTATTTGGACAAGTGGCATCTATACAGTGTAGTCCCAATGAACATTGTATGCATTCTTTCAGCTTTTGCATTGAAAGATCCCAGTGTATCAATTCATAGATCAGATGTTGGAATATATAAAATATTCTATAAAATATATCTTTATCTCCTTGTAATGAATTTAATTGATATTATCATAATTGCACTGTGTAAAACACAGTAGCTGTGGAAATATATGCATGTCTTTGAAAATCTACAGTACAATTACTTTTGCGCAATAGTTTTTTCAGGGAAGTATGGTAATTACCAAACAGAAATATGTTCTCTTTATTCTAATCCAATTACCATTCTACAGTTGGAACAATTATTCTTTCTATCGCTGATTTCCAGATTTTGACTTTATTTTAAATTTGGTAAAAGCCATAAGACTTCCTTCATCACAGGTGCTTTTGGTTTTGGGACAGATGATAACAAAAAATTATAACAGATATTTTTGAAAGGCTTACAGGATATGTAACAGAGTTGGCTGTGTCATTGGTCAAGCAGTGAGATATGCTTTCCTCTTCTAAAGCAGCAAAATGCCTCTAACCTGTATCAATGTGTATTGGTTTAGCATAAATGGTAAGAAAAACCAATTGTTAATCCATTTTGGAACTAACAGCTAAGCTGGCCAATCAGGTAAAAGGTGTACGTACACCCTCTGGGACACCGCTTAAAAACAGGAATCTTGGGAGACCCGCCCTCTTTCCACTGACTTCTGCCATGAGGNAAAAATCCACAAGCCCTTATGTAGTCATAAAAAGCTACATTTTGGGAAGCTCACATGATGCAGTATCGGGCGGGCTGCATTAGTGAAGCTGGGAGCCACAGACTGTGTCTCTTGTGAAAAGTTACCAGAAGAATCAAGAGGGACTTGTCTCTCTCAAAAGACTGAATGAAAGACTATTTTATTAAGTGATGCTGACTTAAGAGTTCTGATGTTTTATCCCTTTACATTGTTTTTTCGTGGAAAAGTAGATTGTTGCTAGGGAGGAAGAGGGGTTGTTTTTGAGAGGGTTTCGTAGTTGGTTTTTTTGTTTGTTTACCTTTACTGTATGTTAATAAATCTAACTGTTTCTATTTTAAATTGAACCTGTTTTGCTTTTCTTTTAATCCTATTCCACTAAAATGAAAATTAGGCGAATGTGATAACCACTACATCTTTTGGTGTTTCTGCCCGGTTAGTTGAATTTTAACCCATTACACAATGTTACAAAAAATTACCTGCAGCAACTAACTTTTCCTAACAAGAATAAATAACCCTTTTCCATTTTGAATACTATTTTTAATGTTACAGACTTAACCCAGGAGGGGCTTATATAAGTGATTGTATAAATGCACATATATTTAAATTAAATGTAACAATAAAAATCACATCATTACTGTAGCAAAAAAATAATTCAGATATGTAATACTACAATAGCATTATGCAGTTATAAAACAGAAAGCAAACAAATATATATGTAGGCATGTGTATCAAATATAGCATAATATATTATAATACAACCCACAGGTATGTACTGTAATGATTTCCATAAAATATTGCTTGAGTTCTTTTGAATCTCAAAACTGTTGAGAATTGGAAGCTTTAATGAATGTTACTTCAGCTGAACTCTTCATAGAAAGCAGAAGACCCTGAGTAATGAATTTATTAATACATCTTACTTTCTAATATCTCTCAATACATTTTATGACATGAGGGATATTTTGGAATAGCTACATTTCTTGTCTTAAAAATACCTCCTCTTCTAACATTTTTTACCTCAGCCATAACTAGAAAGTCATCAACCAAATAAGCAATACAATCAACCTCTAAGCTTTTACAAACAGCTTCAGCAATTCTGCTCCACTCTGAGTGGGAGAAAATGTTTGTTATCTCAGGACATGAAAATGGAATTACTCAGTATGTATTACTGAGTATATTGAATTACATATGTTGAATTATAGCCTACAATCTGTGAACTGAAGGTGTGCAGCTCTTAAGAGGGTTTTTCCCTGGGGAGGAATGTATCCCAGGGTGAATCAGCTATACATTTATCATAAATATAAATATTTATCTTTAGATGCAGACTCAACATTTTTCTCAATGTCTCAAACTGCCTGCCTATCGGTATGATGCTGTCACTGCGTTTATTTCTTGGGTTTTCTTCTCTCTTTATAGATCCATTGTTTTATTCCACAATATTTTTCTTCTGGAAATGTAAAATAAAGGGTTTATTTAAACAAAGCAAACATCCTTCTCCACTAAAAGGAATCCTTAACATAGAAACTAGAAAGAGGATTCTTTTCCATATTACTCAAAAGTTTAATCAAGTATAAAAATTATATGCCTTGCAAATGAAAGTGGAATGTTCCCTGTACATCGTGTGTTGATTGAACAATGTAGGAGACAGAAGAATACATCACTAATTACAGCAGTGATTATAAAATTATTCTATTTTATAGAGTTATCTGGCAGATAATGACATGAGTTTAGGTCCAAGGTTAATGTATTAACACTTTTGTTTTATTTCGAGGAAACAGTGCAAAGAATCTCTTATTTTAATTTGGCACTTCTGGGGTGAAGTTCAGGACAGAGTTACTCTACTTGAAGCCAAAGTGCTAATAAAGTGCTCAAAGTCTAGGGGTTTTTTGGCTTGTGCTGGTCATCAGTAGAAAAGGAGAATTTTAGCCCAAATGTTATTTGTCTAGAGAGCCATAGTCTAGAAACACCACTCAATGATGTAGCTGGTTGCTGTTATGACAAGGTTTTTAGTACTATGAAGTCAGTGGAGAGCTAAAATTCACAAACTGCTTCAGTTGTTCATATTCATTAACTGTCAGTTATTTCTTAATAAATCTGCAATTGCCAAAGAGTACAATGGTTTGTCATTCAAAACACATTCCAGAAGATCTTTGCAGGATATAGTGTCTATATTTCATTCATTCTTTACTTTGAGAAATGTGTTCTTGTGTTCTCCAGACACTTTAGCAGGCTTTTATATGTAATTTCTTCCCTAGTCCAGACAGGTCTACTGCTTTTATTTCCAGTTACAATTTATAGCAACTAGTCTGCAATATTTTTCTACTTGAACTCAGCAGACCACATCATGTCCTGGTTACATTCTTCTGACCCTGAGAATGTTGTTCCTTAATCTCAGTGGGAGATATGATTTGAAAATCTGCAGAGCCACATGCAATTTGGTTCTTTTTGTTATGATTTATAGTGTCACCTTTATTGTAATGATATTTTGGCTTCTTCATCAAGAAGCACAATTTTCTTCATTGACTTTATGACCTTCATTCAGATTTATATCTGTTATGTTTTTCTTCTGGTTGTGTGAATGTGATTCAGCCAGTTGGAAATTCTATTTGGTTTGCTTTGTACCATGGCCTGCCATTTGATTTATTCAAAAAATCTGCAGAGCATTAGTCAGCTTTGGTCTTCTATTTTTACACAAGAAAAATCCTTATATTGAAAGAATTCATAGATCAGCAAATATTTGAGCAAGAAGGCAAGCTGGTTCATTGGGAAAAGTTCATTTTAAAAAACATTGTTTTTTAAGGCTCAGGTGTTTTGAGAGTTTCACTCAGGGGAGTGAATAACCTAGTAATATTCACTTTAAAATAATATTTCAGACTGTTGTTAATTTTTAACTTCTTAACTTTTAACCACTGTCTTTCCACACCTTGAATTGGACATGAAAGATTCACTGTAAGCCATTGGTGAATTCCAACACTGGTGTTCTGTAAATAATCACTCTTGTGATCAGTATTATGCTACACAGAATCTGAAAGGCGTTCAGGGGCTTTGTATACATAGTGCTTGTAAGTGCCTGTAAGCAGGCATACTGTGCTTAGTAACATTAAGAGGATTTTCATTATATTGTATATGGATTTGGGGCACTACTCTTCTCAAATGGCAAACTATTCTAGCTCTCTGTTTTGAGCTGAGTTTCTGTCCGTGACCAGAGGATATTGTTTGCTATGTGCTACACTCAGTTCTGTAACCTGTTCTCACAAATAATAATGATCTCACAAAGAATTATCATATGTATAGAGCTTTACTAAATAATGGCTTACACAAAATTACTCACATGTAAGTATTTGTAGGAATAATTTATAGGAGAAACTGAGGCAGTATAAAAATGGTCTTTCTATACTAAAAAAAAAATAGAAGAAACTCTAATTTGGCTTTAGTATTTTGGATTCAACTGTCTAAAAATTCATTGTGGGAAAGACCATTTCTTAGCATTTGGCACATTCTGTCTGGTCTCCTGAGACAACTAGTAGGTGTTATTTTGTTTCTTTATGCTCACCGACAAATCTAACTGCTGATGATTATTCTTTTTCTATTATGTGGTGGTAACTGTATTTCTATACAGTTTTCACAGGTACTGAAAGTGCTGTTGTATACCTTTTGCCATTTATACCATGCTAGAAAACAGGTGTTCACTTGGAGGCAGAAGGAGATGTTGTGTGGTAACTTTGCCATATATTTTCCCCCTTTCTGAATTTTTTCTTTCTTTTTTTCTTTTTTCCTTTTTTAATTAAAATTCAGATGAAAGTCTTTTCAACCAAAAATACAACCATTTGAAGTCACTCATTATTCCCTAGCAAAGTAAGAAAGTGTGAATATGATAAAAGGTCTCCAAAATTAAAGATAAAAAAATATTCAGTTTGAAATTATAGAGCAGAATGTCTCTTTTGCATAGATAATGTAGCTTCTTCATACACTGTATATTTGATATGTATAACCATGATGATATATTTACTTTTCTTATGTGGTCTCGTCTGGTAATGGCTTTCTCTTTTGTAGAAGTCAGTGAGCATCAAGGTCAAGCAGTCATATTTTTTAAAATGCTACTTCTTTCTCAAAATATTACAATGAAAGAATAGCTTTGAAATATGAATTGGGGATCATGGTAAATAACATTAAATTTGTATCAAAGCATACCAATAATATCAGAGACAAACACACTGACTATGTGAGTTTATTCAGCTTAAGAATGTTTATAATGCTGTATGTGTCTTGTATAGGCCTTTATACTGGATCTGTTTTAACTTCTCATTTGAGAATGCCTCATTTGCTACATGATATTCCTCATCATGCCATATAAATTTTTACAGACCTCAAGCTTCAAGAAAGCATACACACTTGAGGGAAAGTCTTTAAAACTTTTAAGTTTACTTAAGTACCTATTTTGTTTCCAGGATACTTTCTGATGTTGTCTTATAAAGCCTACTTAGAGAACTCAGTTGTGGAAAAAAGAAGAAAATGCATGCTCTGAAGATATGGCCTTTTCAACCATCAAAGATACTCTTCACCTAATTACTTCCTAAGAGAAGTGTTCTTCTTTTGAAATGAGGAATGGACACAGTTCTCCTGGATTATCTAAAGGAATTTTTGCCAATACGTGTGTTGCCTGTTCTTTCACAATTTATCTGGTGTCTGTCAAGCTCTTTTGCAGATCAAAGTACCCCATTAACAGTCAGATGCTGATATCTGTGAGAATTATGCACTCAATATGTAGCTGTATTATCTCTTGGTGTGTGCCCACATTCCACCTTTCTTCACAGACCTTAGCTTAACCAAAAAGTACAGATCTCAGAAACAAGTGAAGATGTCTGGAACAATATCTGAAAGATGGAATTTTCCTCAGATTGTGAGTACTAGTTTAATCTAGTCATCTGCATTTGTAGTAATTTAGCTAAACAGGGCCAGTGTGTGGGTCAAGCATTACCTCTCAGAGCTAGGCAGTTAGAACAGGATCCCTCAGTGTGTAAACTGTAACAGCTTAACCTTTTATACATTTAGATTATATTTACATCTAGTTTTAAATAGCTTGTATCAGGGTAACATAAAGACATGTTATTCTCTTTCCTTTGTTTCTAGATGAACTTAACAACAGTAGCTCAGTAGTTAACATATGATGTATCATAATGCAAAATTTAAAATCTCCATGACCCAATTGCTAATTACAACTAAGTAGAAATGTGTGATTTAATCTTAGATATGCCCTGCATGCAGTCCTAGGACAATGTAGGAGTGGGGACAGTGTTTCCTGTGAGAAATAAGGATGACTACTGTCAGAGAGCAGTAAGTCTATTAGTTCTGGTTTTGCCATATCCTGGGGCTCAGTTATTTCAGCTGACTCCAGCTGTTTACCCCAGCATGTGGAACATCATGTTCTGGCTTCAATAGATTCATACTTTGACCTCTGAATGCATTTCTGCCTCAGGTGCTCTTTCTTGCAGAAGTCTGGATTCTCTATCATGTCTGCAAGTCTCAGAGGACTGTCTGCAGACCATGACTTTGTCTGGTCTTTGTAGTTCTCTTTGCTAGAAAAATTCTCATAACTGATGAAGAGTTAAATCTGAGTCTTACATTAATTTCTCCTTTAGGCTGCTTTATTCCAGATTCCAATCATGATCTAATGTTATCAAGGATTCAGTTTATCCCTGGATTGCTACATTATCTCTTCACACATGAGCACTTCTATGTTTTCAGGTTTTTTGTGCTCTCTGCTTAGAAATGCATTGCTGATGTGTTATTTTTTATGTAATGAGCAGCACTTCTCAAATATCTGTATTAAATCTCTGCAGTTAGTCTACTCTGCCTGAGCCTCATCTACCTGAATTAACCGCAAAATACTACAAACATTAAGTGATTCAAGACCAGCTGTTACCAGCAGTTTCCTCTGTCTGCCTTTCTCAGGGTAACCATGGCTTGCAGAAACCAAATCATTCATTACCTTTTAAACCTTTCTGTTTTCATCTCCTGTTTCAGGAATGTCAGTTTTCCCCAGCTTTTAACTACTCCATCAGACACCAAGTGATCTTAGAGAGATATGTTGTTTCTATGCCCCATGTAAATTGATCTTTGTAGAACTAGTGTCTTATCATTGCAGGATCCTGGTCCCCTGACAATCCAAAACTAAAACTTTGTTCAACTGAAGTGTTTCACAAACACAACCCCTTCTTTTCTGAACATCTAAATTTACTTTGTATGAAGAACGGATGGGGAGATAGATGGATATGTTAGGATATCTCAATGGCTCCCAGCTGAATGCACTCTCAGGGTAGGGTTGGATGACACCATTAGGCCTGGGCATTACCGATACCCAAAGTCTTGCTGTGAGCCTCTGTGAAACATAACAGCACTTTCAAGTGGTTCTCGCTATGTCATGACTTTGAACATCAGAAATAATCTATTAAAATGCAAGAATGATGCTTCTTTTATAATACTGTATCTGTGACAAACCTATAACTTCTACAACACTCCACTCTCCGCGTTCTGTATAATTTCGTCCTTTTCATATGAGATTTATCTTTCATAAGATTTTTTCTCTGGGGATGCTTTCGTGACTGACTAATTTGGGAAGGGTCATTCTGCAGCAACCCTTCAGCAATCCTTTTAACAGTTGGCAGTGATTTGCTTTGTTCTTTTTTATCCCATGAGGTAAATACCTGTTTCATTTGAGTCTCTCCTTTCTTAGAATAATGACAGATTCATATATCTTTCATCTGCTAATTTTATATTTCTGCTTTATATAACTCTTTTCTTTTTCTGGACATGAGACTTGCCTAGTATGAAGCAAAATATTATTTGACCCAAGTCTTATTTTTCTCCATTCTCAAACCCTCCCACGCTGTCAGTGAACTGCTGATGGAAGAGGTCATCCTTTCAAGTTTGAGTTTGTATTCTCTGTTTTATGAAGCTGTCTTCCAGACAATGAAGTTCTTTTCCCTCCTCTATTTCACATTACCTAAGTAATTAAACTTATCTGTTACTCTAACATTCAACAGTCTAGAGAGTTCTTCTTATAATGGCATGTACTTGTCAAATTCTGCTTTAAGTGGCAGATAGCCATCGCTCTTCCAGAATTAGATGATCTTGGGAAAGTTTTTCTTCCTCAATTACTTTGGAATTTAAAAGTTTTCAGAAGTCTCAGGTAATAGGTTTTTAGGTGGCAACAATTATAACTATTCTGTTGGGATATGTGGGCTAGATAACAGGGTAAAAGCTGATAAATTTCCTACTCAGACTCCATTCTAATGTCCATAAGATGCTTGTTTCTGCTGGCACAACCATGTTGCTCATGGGGAATGACATACAAAGGAAAACTGAATACAGACTTTCCATTTGGAATTTGTTTCCAATGCAAAAAAATATTACCTTTAATAGAACCCCTGCATATCTCAATTGTTTTTTTCTTCTGGGAAGAAGGTGAAAAATGACTACGTTTTGTCTACATTTTGCATGCATCTTTTGTCACTGCCCCAGTGTAACATAAGTTTGTATCCTTTTATTTTTACTATGCAGGAATTCCTATGAATTAACCAGTCTTGAAGAATTCTTACTGAATTGGGCTGTGGAGGTAAGAGAAGTAGGAAAATGACTAATCTATGCATGGGTACTAGTATTGCTATTTGAACTAACTGCTGCTTCACACATGGTGCTGTATGTAGAACAGTATTAAACTCCTTCTTCTCTGTTTTTGATGTCCCTGGAATCCATTTTTGTTAGATGGCTTAAAGGTGACTAATGATTACTGACAGATTTGACCACTGGTGGGCCTGCACACTACTGTTGAGTCTCACCCTTTACTGTAGAATGTTTTGAATCAAGATTTCGGACATAGATTCCTAAAATGGCTCTGATTATTATTATCAGCATCATAAATGAGGAGAACACAAAGATTTTTAAAAGACAACCAGTCAATTTTTATTTCTTGCAACACCTACTAATGTTAGGTAATTCTGATACTTTTCTTCTTGTGCTTTTTTTAATGTTGAACTTGATAATGTTATTTTAGATTGAAAAACAACATGTAGATCTAAACCTACTTGATGTAGCTGTGTCACTGAAGCAGTGATTATTTGATAATCAGATAAATAATAGATAAAGAAAGATTTCCATTCATTGGTTTAACAAAACATTCACAGCCTGTGTTACTGCAGGAGGATGACATGGAAATAATTGAATCTAACATTTATAACGTGGGACGCCAGCAGCTCTGTGTCATTGCTATAGCGATAGTAACCTAAATTATGTTGAGTACATAAATAAAATAATCAGCTGAGTAAAAACGCATGACAGGTGCGTGAAAATGAATTGTTAAGTAATTGGAAACCATTATTTTGATTTAAGCCACCACAGAAATGACTGTATTGTCTGAGGCTTGTCACTACCATCAAGAGTTATATATATGATGCACCACGCCATGGACCTAATCTTAAATGAAGTTTATGGTTTAAAATTTTTGAGTGTGTTTGGATATTTTCTCTTAAAGCAGGTAGTATTTAAAACAGTCAACATAAATAATGGCTGAGCAGTCTACCTGAAACAGGAAAGAGAAGGTTTGAGTCCCAGAAGCAAGAGCCAATAGACAGACCTTAACTGAAATAGCCATCCATCTCCTATGAATAGTAGGCTGGTAGATTTGTAACTAACTTTGTAATCTACTAGCTGTGAATGTGAGATCCACTTGTACACTCTATTTCTGTGCTAGATACCATAACTAGACTGTATCTGTAGTGTATGTAAAGAAAGATTCAATTTATCTCATTCTAATGTAGAGGTTTAAATTACTTGTGATGAACTGCCTCCTAAAAGCAATATTTTTCACAATATCCCAAAGAAGAGTGTAAATAGGTAAGTGTCTTGTGCAGGGAGAAACCATTCTGCCACATTCATGATTAATAAACAAAGACAAGATATTTGTCATCATTTTCCAGTAGCTGGAATTTATTTCAGAAATAACCAAAGAGAGCAGTCATCCCTGTTACTGTAAGTGAGTGCAGGGTAGGCAGAGCTATAACTTCCTTCATTGAAGAAGCCAGTTGGTATGCCATGAAGAGGGGCAGAAGAAAGGAAGAAATGGTCCTGTGATTAAATCATTGAAGACATCCTCAATAAACATCCATTTGGCTCCAACATGTGACCTGCATAAATGTGTTGTGTCCTCTCTCAGACACATTTTCCTGTTTGTAGAGGTTTACTTTCCTTTTCATAAGTTTCTCTGCCAAGACTTTTAACTTAAGGATGTGGCAGGTGATCACAAGGCTGTGTGTTCAGACAGAGTCTCGCACTGCAGAGCCTTAAACTGCAGGTGTAATGCAAATGTAAATTAATAACTAATGGTACACAAATACCTCTTGTGAGCATAGAGATCCAGGAAGCACAGGGTCATCTGTGGGGCTGTGCATAAACTGCATAACTCAGAACTTAATAAAAATGATAAGGGACAAGTCATGCTGTGTTTTATAGATCATCATGCTATTTTAAATACAAACTGATGAAGCTGGAGAAAAGTTTCAATCTAGATCTGGAAAAGTTTTGCAGCATTGAACTGCATTGTAAAAAAAATTACAGAGCTGTGCAACGGAATTATTAGGTAATACAGCTGAAGGAAGAATACATTTTGATGAGAATTCTAGCAAAATGGCCATTTGGGATGTTCAGAATGTTGATCCTCACACTCCATGGAAGCATAGAACATTTTGGGTTGGAAGGGACCTTTGTAGATCCTCTAGTCCAACTTTCCCCTCAAAGTGGTGCTGGTTTTGTAATTATATGTGGTTGCTCAGGACCTGGAACTCTAGATGGACATTAAAAAACATCCCACAGCAACTAGTTTCATGTTTAAGCATTCTTAAAATGAAATTTGTTTTTCTTGTATTTAGTGAGAACTCTTTTGCTTCAATTTGGGATCATGGTCTCTTTTTCCTCATGATGCATCTCTGTGAAGGGTGTGCCACAACCTCGTCTGTAGTTCACAATTATGTAGTTAAGGACAGTGATCTTCCCTAAGCCTTTTCTATTTTAGTCTAGAAAAATTCAGGTTTATCAACTTTTGCTGACATATCATATGCTTCACTTCCCTTTGCATTCCAGTGCTGCTTTGTAGTATTATCTTCATTTGGTCAATACCCCTTTTAAATCGAAGGCCTCAACAATAGATAAATCCATGTGTGGACTACAGGTGCTAAATAGTTGGCAGTAATTACTTCCCTTGACCTTCTGACAACTCAACCCACTATTAGGTGACATTTCATTACCATGAAGATGTTTTTCATCACTTGTTTAATGCTAAAGAATAATCTTCATTTATTTAAATTATTACTAACCATAAATAGTCATGATAATGAAAAATACAAGAGGAAGAATATGTATAACAAAAGTCCTTTGTCCGAGGTTTCAGACAGAAGTCATAGTGTTCTCCAATGATTTGAGTATAACTCTTAATGAGGTGAAGAGTAGGACATTCTTGCTGATGTAGACCAAACCTTTTGTTCTCCCTTGCCTTCCAGTAGAGAAGAGGTTCCTGATTTCTTACTGTAATGTTTCCTTGATAATTATAATTTCCTGAGGAATTCATACTGATTCATGGAAAGGTCAAACTAGAAAATTCCCTTTCCCTGCAAAGGTCTAAAATATTACAAGCCCCATGGTAGACTTTGCCTTGAAAGAAAAGTAGTATATAGGAAAGATTCATGCCTTCCAGCAAAAGAGGTTATAAATATCCCATAATTCTTTACAAAATAAAAAAATGTGGGGTCTAAGACCATTATAAATAACCAATTAGACATTACTTTAGATCTTCTTTCTCTTTTTCTGTAGTACAGATCATGTCCTCCACAATAACTCTTCCTTCTTTAAAGAGAGTAAGTTTGATTTAAGCCTTTTTTTTTTT